>JABWIB010011308.1:7702-19299 GCA_016617825.1 Platyplectrum ornatum | reverse complement strand
TGCTTGCAAGAATGTGTATACTGATATTTCTGCATTTTATTTTACAGATAGAATAGCATAATCGGTTACTGGTTAACTGCAGTGATGCTGGGGCATTTTTCCCGTTTGTTTTCTCTGTTTAGAGAAAAAATCTGCATTTGCCACTAATCACTGTAATAGACTGAATTTGTGTATATAAATATAAGAATGTATTTCTTCATAATGGATCCAAAAGACAAGAAAGGAAACACTATGCTTACACAACACTTTTATAACAATGTGAATCACTCCCTGTGGATTGTGATTTCTCTAATGCTGAGAAACTGCTTTAATGCTTTCATAATTGGACAGAGCCTTTCTTGCTACCTGTAATCATTTATATTAAGAATTGTGCTGATGACATGAGCTGCTCAGCTTTCTACAACACAAGTAAACAGAATACAGGCCACTTGGCTAATTTTCTGGAGCATGCAATGTTGATCAGCGTTACAAAGAACAAATTGCTGCTATGTACTGGCTGAAGATCCAATTTATCCCAGTTCACTCCAAAGAAATCCCTTTTCCCATACATCTTTCCACTTTTATTCCCAAAAGAATTATGGATCCTGGCTCTCATATGAAATAATCACTGTAATAGCACACCGGTTGGGATCCAGACCTCTGCAGCAACTGTATTTGGAGCTCAGAGTGCAGCGGCTACAGACATAAGAAGCTCNATCCAGCTTTTCATGTGTGCAAGGGGAGACAAACCCCAACACTTGCATGGACTTCCAAACACCCAACGCTAAAGTAACATTCCTGTACCACCCTTAGTTAAAATGATGATGGTGCAGAAGCATAGAAAGTACATAAAGACTTAACCAAGCATTTACTTGTCACTACTGTTTGAATACATCCACCCTTCCTACTTGCCTACTCAGTGGTCGAAGTGGAAATTTATAAGTGGGGGTATGGATGGACATTTAGAAGTAGTGGTATGGAAACACAGAATATAATAGAAGGCATTGGAGAGTTGTAGTTTTTTAATTACATCAGTGTGAGAAGTACCGGTATGGCATACCCCCGTATACCCTGTGCCAACTGAATAAGCCCTCAGGATCACGATTTCCATAATGGAAGGTAGTTCAGAGTTCATGCACACTGTTAAAANGTATGGGGGAATCAACCATTTTTACTAAAGTCTAGATCGGGCCCATTGTGTCAGATAAAATGATCAAATCTAAGAAAATATCAAAATATTAAATTCATTGTTTGTATTTGTTAATATACATAATATTTCTATACANAAGTCTTTACATACAGTAATCAGTTATCAGTTCATCTCTTAACATGGAAAATAGTAAATTTTAATAAATTAGCAATTACAGAAATTGTGCAATAAAAGCCATCTATTTACATATTTTGTTAAAAGGTTCAGATACAGAAGCATCGATACATCTGTATCTACCAATCACAAGTTTATATCTTTGGATTAAGAAAGAATAGGATAATATATGGGAATATGAGACTATGAAAATGTCAAAGAATAAATTATTCAAACTTCTAATAACAGAGTAATGTAGGTAGGCATGTGCGGGTAGAAAAGAAGTAAGGTGAAGGTAAGGAAGACAGAATGTGCTTGGTTATTGGTACTTGTGGTACCTGATGGGTAATTGGTACACACCAGTAGCTTGAGGTTGAGAACCACTATTCCTTATGTAAATTCTGAACATTTTCCAAGTTAAGTATTCATATTTTACCTGTACACACCACTAATAATTTTTATTGCTATAACTATCACCATGCTGCAGTTGGTATTTTATTAGTTTGAATTTACTTATATAAAAGAAATTTATACCATATGCATAATTTTTTATTGGTTTCCTTTTTTCATAATTGTAGTATGTTTTTACAGAAGTCAGCTCTGAAGAAATATAGCAAATACTTTGTACTGAAGTTTCTCACAAAAGTCATACAATTCAATTTATAGGTCACTAAATCTTATGGTGTACCTTTAAAATGTTAGAATCAATTACACAGGCGGATGTATCAGCACAGAACAATTGCAAGCACTGTACTTGAAGGTAATAGAGATAATAGATCACTGTAACAAAGCAAAGCAATCTTTTTTTGTACGTTTCTGGTCAGCTAAAATATTGCAAATACAATTGTTTGGCATACACATAATTTAAAGTTTTAGTTTAATCATTCTTCTTATATATATATATATATATATATATATATATATATATATATATATACATACATACACACATACACACTCACTCAGTGAGTTCAGGCAGGCTGCCAGTACAGGGTGCCATGCCACTGTCTGGGATTGGGGGGACGGCCGGGCCTGGGACTGTAGGACCAGCTGTTCCACCCCGGATGGCGGCCCTGCAGGTGGCCTCTGTCCTTGATGTTGATTGGTGCNGTTCNTAAATCTTTGTTGTCATGGTGTGGACATGCAGTCTGGTTTCTTTTGGAATCTTCCCACTGCATTTTAATTATTGGACATGCATTATTTAATGTATATATCTATCTAACTTCATAAATTATAAAAAAAAAGCAATACAATACAAAACCAAATACATATTATTAACAAGCACATNNTAAGCTACATTTTGAATATAAAAATTACACAATTGCAACATTGTGCGGCACAGCTACAGTCTTGAAGATTCTGAAAGGAAAAGAGTATACATTATTATGAAAATAACATTATTTGCAGGTAGCTCTTATTATATGTATATTCGCATGTAAGTAGTTATTTGCAGAATGTGATATTGAATGATGTGACATTTGCATGCACTGGATATTTGCAAGATGCGAGACTACAAGATGTAATATTCGCACACAATTAGTTATTTGTAAGATACGTTATCGGTCGATGCGATATTTGCGCGCTTTAAAAATGGCGCTGACATCATTGCAATCCTTTGTCTGTTGAGATGGTTATACTATAGACAAAGAGAATAGTCTATTGAAATATTATATTTCACTGCATAGATATAACTGGACTTTAACAGATGGCCCTATGATAGTACCCACAACTATCACCTATGAAGCTCACTTTCGGTGGTGTAAAATAACTCCACGTTTCAATTCCTCCATCTCTATAAACNTAACACTTTTCACTCCCAATCCAACAATTATAACAATACTTATTATAAGGACAAGGAGTTTTAATACTGCTGTTGCCATAGACTTTGCCCAATCACCTAAACCAATTAACTGGGTTAACCCATGAGACCCAATGGAAATCAATTCGCTTGGGCATACAGTTCCTACAGATACACAACTCCTCATTGGATAAACCCTCAAACTTATTTTTATGGAGCAGACCGTTTTTTATAATTGGATGTCATAGGTACTGATAGGATCCATGGTTCCATGAGATCATTAGTATTATTTATACCCTGACCCAANCTCCTCCATCCCTCCACCATAAATAGAATGAAAGATTACCATAAATATTACAAACTGCATATCAATGGAACAATTATGAAATACTCCATGGTTCTAGCTGTCACCAAACAAGTCTCAGAGTTGGTACTTGTATGGGGTTAATTTGTGCGATAGCTTTCTGTTGATGTTTAAGTTGTTTACTCATTTGAATATGGTAACGGACAGCCACTTNATTATTGCACTTCCTGGGGATTTACCATAATATGGGATTATCATCCAAATAAAATCTCAAATGGAGATAAATTCAGGGGAGCCCTAGGAGTAATTCTCATGCTATACTGAGCTTGTTCTTTATGGTGCCATTAAATGTTTCCACTTTTCCACAAGCCTGTGGATGATAGATGGTAAGTAATTTACAATCATTTGCCACATGTTCTTAAATATTTCTCAGTAAAATGAGTTCCTTGACCACTCTCTATAACCTTTGGAATACCATACCTATACACAAATTCCAGGACTAGTTTCTTGGCAGTAAATGAAGCAGAATTAGATGCTGCGGGATAAGCTTCTACCCAGCGAGAAATCAAAGAAACACATACTAACATACTAATTTCCCAGTGACACTCTATCAGTTTCTAGGGTGTGAACCTTGAACTTTATCATTTACAATAAATGATGGTACATTATGTACGTACCATAATTTATTGTAAATAAAAAAAAACCCTAAACAATATATACTCCATTAGTATCCCTGTATATGTACAACAGCCCCTAGGGGCTACACTCTCTTACATAGTNGGAACCCCCATCCTGCATCCTTTACCGGAGACAGACCAGACACGCAGACCAGACCCGGAAGGGGACCATAGAGGACTCCCACCAAAGGAGAGACCAGAAAGGGAATCCAGAAGCAGAAAGTTCGGGAGAGAACCGCATTAAAGCAAGAGACCCATAAGGTGAGCCCCACTTCACCATTACACCACCACCCATACTGAAGGTACCTCACCTGTGTTTCTGTTGTTAGTTTGTCTTGTACCCAGTGTTCCTTGTTGGGACCCTTGGTACTTAGCAGTGTATTAGGCTGGGACCACTCACCACCTTGCCGCTACAAGCCCATCCTCACCTTCAGAGGCACTGGCGAGCATCAGGTGGTGATTTAGATTCTGCCTAAACAGATGGCTTTCCACCCTCTGTTTAGGCAGAATCCTAACAGCATCCCTCCCAGCAGAATGGATGGAGTGTCTGTCAATCCTGATTAAACTTCCTTTTCCTCTCCCCAAATACTCACCTTCTCCGGCTGGATGTCCTGCGCTGCAGCTCTAGGTGTATAATTTTTTTTCTACATTTCTTAAATGTATTCTGCAGTGTTCTGCAGTGCCCAGCTATTTTAGTCTTTGCATTTAAAATAAATTCTGGAAATTTAAACTTTATAGCTTCCATTCCTTTCCTGATATTTAAGTTTTTGTTGGAAAAATAATCATGTTTGGTATTTACATTTAGCCAGTATAAAATTAAGTTATTTTATATAATAATCTGGTAACTCATCATCCATAGTAATTTTGCTTCAACTGTCAAATAAATGATACAATACCATATGTATCCTTTACGTGTGCATAGTCTATGAAGCTAAATTACCGTTCCTACTGTTTCTTCAGTTAAGCAAAAATGGTAGGTAATTTGCGTAAGCTCTCCAAGATGTAAATGAGCCAAGTAGAAGAGCAAATTTGCATTAAAGTATGTATAATTATCCTTATTTTTGTCAGATGCTATTTTGCTTTAATGAAGCCTGTACATTTTTTTTAAATTACACATAGTATAAAAGGTGTGCATGCTAATCATCACAAACAAAACTCAATCACTTATACTCTATAGACATGTGGCAAAAATCTGAAAATATCTACTGTTAAATAGAGAATAGTACTGTAAAAAAGAACCTGGCCATTTGAATGCAGGCAGTTATCATATTCAGCATTATGGATGCCTTATTTCCTTAATGAGTAAAATCATACAGTGAATACTGTAATAGCACTAGTACTAAAGGGAGCTATGACACAGCTCAGTAATGCTNTTTATGTTCTGCTAGGAAAGGATCCCACCTCCAAAAATAGCGCAGAATGACTTGCTCTACTTACTACAGCTTTAACAAATGTCAGTATCACTAAGCATGAATTCCAGTTTCTGTTTCCCTGGCACCCTGTCACTCCAGTTTTATACTTTTTGCCCAAGGTTCACAAGGATGCACAACATCCCCNGGGTAGACCTATTATTTCTTCAGGGATCATTTTCTTCAGTGATACNTAGTTTCCCAGAGATCGTNCATCAGGGATACCATACAGCTCATAGAAAAAAATCTAAAATATTACTTGCCATCCAGATTATTGTTTCCTCACTTTGTATGTATATGCTTTATATGCCAACATACCCCACGACCGTGGAACTCAGTACTCAAATTCTGTGTACTGATGATACAATCTCTGGGGAGCTACGTTCTTTTCTTATTGCTTCTATTGTGTTCACTCTTATTTTACAATTATTATCACACAATTATCTTATGTTTAATGGCACATTTTATTTACAAATTCTTGGAAGGGCCATGAGTGCTGAGCTTTGCAAATCTTTACATGGCCGCATTTGAAAAACTATTTATTTGGAATCGGTGTTCTCTGGCCATTACATAGACGATTTGATTATTATTTGACAGGGGGCTATCTATATCACTACCATCTATTGATTGGAATATACAACTTCTTTCCACTATATATCACCTTGCATTGCTGGTGGTTGCAACAGGCTTACCAACTAACTAAAATACATATATATCATTGCACTCAATTCAAAGCATGGATACAATCTTAACCTATTGTGTAACAGATTTGAATACTTATACAGCTTTGTCCTTGGACATGACCGTTGTCACCCTAGGACAGTTTATTGTAGGGACAGTTTACCTTTGATGCATCATCTGGATTGAATTGAAGCTCTAGATTATAGCGGAGTGCTAATTAAATATGCAATTTCTATTAAGGTTTTAGATCACATGATACCCTACAGGAGAGGATATATAAATGCAGTTAAGTGTAAGAGCAATAGAGAATTCTCAAAGAGTTTTATTATGGGGTATATATATATTTGTTTCTTAACAATTTTAGATCTCCTTGATTATGTTTAAAATCTGTTATATACCATGGATCTATATCCAAACAAAACAGGATTCAAAATACTATANGAATATTACAATTAATGAATATAAATAATATTTAGTAACAGTAAATATAGAATAAAGCCCTTAAATCCTTCTTTGCAATTAAATCTCTCATAATAGAACTTTACCCCTTACCTTACCTGCCTTGTTGTGAGGCCCCTGCTAGGACTCTTATTAGGTTCTGCCACTACAGTGGCTCATAAAAAAGGCTGGGGGCATTACAATGGAGCATATACAATATTTGGGCACACACTGAGGCAAATGNAGTACTGGGAGCAATACAAATGGGGAAAAATAAAGACTATAATGGAAAATAATAATGTGAAAGCTTGCCACCAGGATTCTCAAGGGGTAGATTGGAAAGAGTTACTCTTGAGCATGTGAAGTGGTTTACAATTATCATTTTACAGATAAGTGATATATTGTAATACATTTAAAATACATATATATTTTGAAACTAAAAATACTAGATATTTAGAAGATTAGATTGATTCGATTTATACTATTAAGTTTAATGTTGTTTGATGATAACCTCAGCTACAAGTANATTGTTACATTTTTAACAACTCATAAAGTGTTTTGTCTTCAATTGATGATCCTTTTATATGACTGGATTATACAATGATATTGCTGTTTCTGTTAATTATGCTTGCAGTCTATTTAACATATTTGGTGTTGAGTGAAGTTCATCCAATTTGTGAGAGCTCTTTGTGTACTCAGTGGAATTCATCACCTGACATTCTTCACATTTTAAAAGAAAAAAAGCTAAGAAACCCTGTGTAGCTACATCTGGAACCAGTGAACTATAATATGATTATACGAGAAACAAACATGAAGGTAAACAGAAAGAAAATTGGATCTCTGTCCTTAAAGTATAAGTGTTCTTATGGGAGAGCTTCTCACTCAGCAGGAAAAAAAAGTGTATATTTTGCCTCTCCAGTAATTACAAAGAATTTCAGACTATTTCTGGTGTACTGCTTAACAGTATTTTCTATTTTATTTTTACTTTTAAATTCACTGAAGGGGGTGATGGTGGAAAATCTGTCACCCCCTCTGATATGTCACATGGTATGGTCCACACCATGTGGTTCACCGGTTTGTCAGCCTGTTTTTTGACAGGTCTGTTGCCCACAATTGAGCCACAAAGAAGAAGCAGCTTCAACAGATGGGATTCCTGACACCGATTTTCGCCGACAGGTAAGTATGTCTAATTCTTCCCCTAACCACTCCTTCCACTACCCTAACATTCGCCTTTCACTAAACTAACCCTAACCCTCCCCTACTCACAGCCTAACCCCAAACCTCCATTCTCAGCAGCTGTTGGAGCTTTCAGCACTAAGAATGATCATAATATGTCTTTAAGCATACAACTACAGTAAATATGAATGACCAATGTATGCTTTTTGGCATAGCAAGTATTTCAAAATAGACATTTAGCTTTGGGGCATTCAGGCATCTCTTATACCAGGATTTNCCACCACCATACTGTACAATCTTGACAGATATGGATGTCTATCCAGCACTATGCTTGGACCATAATTATATTTCTACTATGACTTTTTTCAAATCTTCCAAAAGTAATGCAGGCTTGATCCTATCCGCAGCTTGCTAAAGACATTATGGTTTAACTTTGTGATTANTACTGCTACACAATTACTTGTGTAGCAGTAGCAATCAAGTACTATAATGTTTGAATAATTTGTGTGGATCCCACACAACTCTGCAAAACAATAATCACAAGGGGNTGCTCTATGGTGCAGTATAGTAAGTTTATTTAAAAGACACAGGTGCCGATAAGGAGCATACCAGATAAAAATTCTTTAAAAAACAATTTCTCCCTTACATGAGGTCAGTGAAGTCCGGACTCCGTGGTCACCAGGTACTGTACCAGACTNCACCCGAAGCTCAAGTTCCACGTGCTGGATAAACTAGTGCCGAAGAGGATATGATCAAGTATCGAGCAAATTAGCTAAACAGGTCTCCACCCCTATACATTTCATCATAGAGACTTCATCAGGGGGCATGGTGGGGACCCGGCACAAGGACTTTAAATACGGATCTTTGCCCATATCTATTTTATACAATATCGTTCATTAAAAATTTTTTACATAAACATCCATAAAACACTAATGCAACACAATACATTTCTAAATGAAAGTCAGATTGATATGAGCTCACTCACACATGCCAGTGGTCTTGGGAAGACACTATCATATAGTTCTCAGTATTCATTACCTATCATTATATCTCATTACCTCTATATTACGACTATGGGTGCATACCCATCAACCCCAGGTACTGTATAACTGNAGAAAACCATTACTATGCAAATGCTACAAAGCATCCCGCTTACAATACTTCAAACAGCACAGAGACAGAGACAGTCAACAATGCCTATGATGAAAGGTACACCATCCTACTGTGAAACACAGAGGTGGATCGCTGATGTTTTGGGGATGTGTGAGCTACAAAGGCACTGGATACTTAGTCAAAGTTGATGGCAAGTTGAATGCAGCATGTTATCAGAAAATACTGGANGAAAATTTGCACTCATCAGCCCGTATCCTGAGCATNGGACGTACTTGGACTTTCCAACATGACNATGATCCANANTACAAGGCCAAGTCAACCNGTCATTGGCTACAGCAGAATAAAGTGAAGGTTCTGGAGTGGNCATCTCAGTCTCCTGACCTTANTATCATTGAGCCACTCTGGAAANATCTNAAACNTGCCGTTCATGCAAGACAGCCCAAGGAATTACAGGAACAGGAGGCTTTTTGCCAAGAAGAATGGGCAGCTTTACCATCTGAGAAAATAAAGAGCATCATCCACAACTACCACAAAAGACTTCAAGCTGTCATTAATGTTATAGAGGGGTCAATACAGGGTATTAAGAACTGGGGTATGTAACTGGGGTATGCATACTGCCAAACTTGGATGTATCGCATATACGTTTCAACAAGTGTTTCTTAATTGTAGCAGCAAACTCATCACACAGACTTCAAAACTTGTGGTACAACTGGCCTCAGCCAGNAACATAATAAAATAAACTTAAAAAAAAACACCTCGCCTATCCACTTCTAACTAAACACAGGTCAGTCCTGAGTATCACTGACACAGCAGAATTCAGGTGTCCTCCCACATATGGACCCTCTGATCCTTTNCCCTGAAGGTGGGAGGCAATGAACTTCCAGCCTGTATTTGCTAGCTGCATGGATCTTCAATTTAGATTTACAGCCCATCCAATCACTGCAGAGACTGCAGCTATCTACATTGATATATATTAAGAGTTCGCATGGATCCCGATTAGCNAACTCAATTAGCACCGGAGGCATACTAGGTGACAGCATCGATTTGACAGCCCTTGCTTGTTTGAACAAGACATCAGGTTTAGCTGGGAGATGTGGGGCTAAAATGGAGCCCATTTTAAAGAATTCCTATAATTTAAAGAGGGTATTTCTAATTTGGTTCCCTGACTGATTGTAATCCATTACAAATGGACAGAACATGGATTATTTTTATAATCTTGTTTTTATACTATTGTTTCTCAACAAGGACCGTCGTTTCAGATTTTTGTCTCTCTCTAAACAAGGGTTTACTAGTGTTTCAGAATATCTTTGTTCCACAAACCTATCACTATACACATCTGAGATCTTATTAAAACTCTTGATATTTGAGCAGTTTTGCCATATTAAATGGACGATTTCTGCCTATGCGCCATGCACGGTGTATGCGTAAAAGACAAAGATGCGNCGATACAATATCGTGAAGTAGACTTTGGGGACATCGTGGACCAGGTAATTATTTTTAAATACAGTGACCTATGCTGGCAGGCTCATGGAGAGGTGAAGCGAGCCTTTATTAGATCTCACGTCTCANAGTAATCAAATAATAACTCCCTGTATTTCTATATGCTATGGAATGGATATTGATTATTACAATCTGCAAAAGATCTACATGCATAAATTTGATAGTTGATAATGTAATTAACAAAAACAGTCTTTCATAAGACCTATTTCTTACTTCATAATAAACTGAAAATATATATAATAAATACCAGTAATTTTACACTGTGGAAAAGGTGATGCGAACAAATTAACATAACATTTGTGAAACCTTTACTTTCACATACACAGGTTACAAACACTTACACGAGCATTTGTAGAAATATGGCTCAAAGCAGCCGGAAACATGGTAATAAACTAAACAAGCCACATGCAAAAAAGGGAATGACAGAAGAGAAAGGTTAAAACAAAAGGAGGAAATCAATATATTTAACTTCCAACCATAGAAGGGCAGTTTAATGTTTTCCTTGAACTTAAAATCTGATTACTTATATAAGAATAAACAGTTGGCATCTATGTAAACATCTGTAGTCATCAAATAATGGGTAGAATGGTTTCATATTTTATGAGTTTGAGTTTAGAATCATAAGAGAAAATTTGGATTAAAACATTGAAAGATAACATTGAACATGAAGGTAGTAGATTTATTTTTTTTAAAAAGGTTTTTATATAGCACTATGAGATTATGTAGCCCTTTACAATTTCAACATACAATAAGACTTGCCGACAAGCTTATACTCTATAAGATATTGAGGATTTGTACATAGGGGTAAGTGCTATTTATTATACAATAGACCAACCAGGTTGTATGGTATAGGTGCTCTATGATCCAGTCACAAAGCTTAGTAGCAGCAATTAAGCTTAATTTTAGTAGAGTGTCCCAAGTATGCTTTATAAAAATGGAAAGGTGTACTGAGAGGAAAATTAGTTACAGCCCACTGAGGCAAACAGAATGCACATAGGAACAAACAGACAACCAGAAGATAGGATTATATACTGGAAGGGAAATACTAAGGAGAAGAGGTAATAATAAGGAGACAAGAGGTAAAAATGGTAAAAAACTAATACCCCATTCACACATTCTGTCTTTTACTACCAGGGTAGTTTGCTGAGGCTCTGAATTACCCTGGTCACTATCCCCGTTCATACTGCTGAATTACCCTGGTAATTCACAAACTACCCTG
>JABWIB010011305.1:0-16939 GCA_016617825.1 Platyplectrum ornatum | reverse complement strand
TATATTGTATTATTTTTGTTTTTAAGTGTACAATAACTTTGTGTTAATAAATTTTTTTCTCTTTTATTTACTCTGAGGCTATTTAAGTCGGGTACTCTCCTTTGAAGCATTGGTTGATCTTCCCACGTTGCCTCCTAGTCATTATAGAGTTGCATATCCCTATTGTTGTAATTGTGTATAAGCCTATACAGATCGCCCTCACAGCTCCCCCAGGGTACTCCATTCTGTTTTCTTTATTGCGTTTTTTTGGAGAGTGGTGTTCTCTCTGTTAGTCCCCATAGGGTTGTAGCTCACTGGGTTTTTTTAGTTTGGCGCCCCGATCTATTGTGCTCCTTCTGTGTTTTATTCCTAAGTGCGACTGCCAGAGGCTCCAAGGCAAGGGCAAAGAGGAGTGGGGAAAGGGGGAGCACTGTCTAGTGCCACGGGCAATGCAGAATGAAGGGGAGACATAGCCGTTTGCCAGGTCAAACGCTTTTTCAGCATCTAGAGATAGGAGGTAAGGATCCAAAACTCCCCGGCCCCCAGACAAGAATTGGAGAACTGCAACAATTTTGCGCAGATTAGATGTAGGGCAGTAAAGCCCGTCTGGTCAAGGTGTACAAGAGACGGGAGAAACACTTTCAACCGGTCAGCCAGGATCTTGGTGAAGAGCTTATAATCCTGAAGAGAGCGTTGGAAGTGCACGAACATAGCATGTAAGGGGTTGAGGATTTTGGCAGATAAGATTTTGTAAAATTCTGTGCCATAGCCGTCAGGGCCAGGAGTTTTGCCGGGTTTCAAATGCTGTATGTCTCTCTCCACTTGCTGGGTAGTAATTGGTGCCAAGACAACATCACATTGTGAGTAAGAGAGCTGAGTCAGATTTTCCATCATTTATTTGATCAATGTTCCTTTGCAGTTTTTTCATAACTGTCATATAAGAAACATTAACTCATTAAACATACACCTGCCTAACATGTTCTCTTCCCTATTCCCAATAACCTGTTACCTTAGAATTTGACATATATTTGTTGTCTAAATAAATGTATGATTTATTTGATTATTTGATTTTATTATTTGATTTGACTATTAAAATCTTGAATGAGTACAAACTTTAATAAATGAATATACAAGATATTGAATCTTGAACAAAAGAGTCTCACAAAATGTGTCTAATTAAATTATATTAGTTCCACAAAAATGTGATTAAAATATACTAAGTATGTAGCCATCCAATTTGTCTATGCAGTACATGTGCTACATATTGGATTTTTGTAAATTTAAGTAAATATTAGGTATTGTGTCTATATCCAACTACGTAGAAAAAAATCCCACCCCTCTATCCAACTAAGGTTGCACATAAAACAGTTGTGACTAGTGATTATTAAGAGAACGATATATTCAACATGGACCCTACAGTGAAAGCCTCAGCAGAAATGCGTAAGGGATTCCTGAATTTGAATAAGTTTATACTATGACAGCATTGCTACCTCTAAGTAGGACCTGCCTCCTTGTATGTATATCCTGGGCTGTGACATCAATTGACCGGAGAACATGTGTAAACATAGACCTGCAGCCACCTGCCATTTGAGTCTGACTCACGGCCAAAACGCTCAAATCTCACATCCAGGACCGGATTGAAAACGGAAGTGAATAAATGTTTGCACACACATACAGTAGTGTTTGATTGCAATCACACATCCACCGATGTTACACAGCTGGAAGGAAGCCGGTTAAGTGTCAATTTAAAGGTCGCTCTCTATTTGGTCTATATTTACTAAACTGCTCAAGGGGGACAGACATTCCCCTTAAGGAGAATCGCCTAAATGGTGTATGGAGACCTACAGGCCATAATGCTCCACTAAAAAAACACCCTGAAACAGCTGAAGTAGTTGGTTACTGGCTTGGCATTTTTCAAAGAGTCCTTATGGTTTGAATGTGACAAGAGGAACGCTACCTACAGTTTACTTCTTTCCCCAGAGGCTATTTAAATAGACACATATCAAATCACTGTAACTCTGGAATAGCTAATATAGTGCATGGAGACATAGAAAGCGATGGCAGATAAGAGCCATATGACCCATCTAGTCTGCCCAGCTGTGCATTTTAAAGTATAATGACTATGCTTTGGAGGTTAGAGCTGTCTGAACAGATGCCGTTAGATTGCTGTCCATCCTTGCTGTAATCAAAATCACTTTCTTTTTGTGTGAGAATATATTTTGTGCGTTGCACCACAGTTTGGACTGGAGTCTCCTCCTTGTTGCAGGTATTCGAGCGTAATATATATGGTAATCAGTTATAGCTAAGGTTTGGCAATCGTAGTTGGGTTTTAGGTCAGAACTGGACTTAATAGCAGAGTGACTGACACAGACAGAGGCAGAAATGGATGACTAGAGACATACAGGGGCAGAAACTCATGACAGAATGAATTCTGGGCTATAAAAAGATGACAGGATACATTCAAAGTTGGGACAGGGTGACTGGAAGCACAGAGGTCCATGAATCCGTGTATTGTATGGTAGTAATATAATATGTCCTCTGTGTGGTATGGTAGTAAATAGGATGAAGTCTGTATTGTGTTTGTAGTCTGGATTTTGTTGAGTTTCTGCCTAAATTGTGATGTTTTATTTGATTGGAAAGCTTAAAAAATCTATTTGAATCATGGAAACTTTCTGCATTATACGTTGCAACATCTACCTATATGCAAACAATTTCAAGATTTAAGAGAGTGACCATTTGTAGTCCCACTTATCCAGAGTTAATGTCGTAACATGATGTAACATGGACTCATGCAGTTTCAGTCGCTGATTTGTGATTCACTGGCCTAAAACTCTGGATCAGGCCCTAAATCACGTATGTAATAATATTCCAGCACTCCTGGTTATGCCGGAAATGTTCTTGGTGTTTTGTTGATAATCTGCTTATGCTAGTTTCAGATCACCACCCCGCAAATACCTGGTTTTCACACCATTCCAAGGGCTGATCCAGAGTTTGTGAGTAAGGGCAAAACAAGTAAGGTACAAGTGTTGGGTGAAACCAGACAATAAACTGCAGGGGAGGCAATTATAAATTGGAGTTGAGAGGTGAAGTGTCTAAGATTTACTGTAATTTACATATTAAATATAAAGTTAAATATAAATATAAAGTCACGTTTTTGGGCAAAAACAAAGAAATGTATTTGTATGAAATAGAATAAAAAATACATTTCCACCCCTCACTTTGTAACATGGTTTTGCTCAGGTCGACACTTGCACCTAAAAAAAGTGCAACTCTGGATCAGCCCCCAAATGTTCTACCCTGTTTATTGCAGTGTTGACCTGTGAGTTGCTGGTATTTTGGTGGAATTCTTGGGTCAACACTGTTCAGACTGAACCCAGGTAGATCATTGGGAAAAACTTCAGTGATTGACTGGCAAACAACAATCACGTCATTTACACAGCCAATCAACCTGGGTAGGCACTGTTCAGAATGACACTGGATTAATTAGGGGGCATTGAAATTGCCTTAAAACCCCAGCAGGGTATTAGAGGAATTCCATAAACCAGTGTCCAGTGAAGAGAACATTTGTTATACTTTTCTCCCCTACTCCCATCTCTCTCATTCATTCTCTCTCTCTCTCTCTCTCTCTCTCTCTCTCTCTCTCTCTCTATATATATATATATATATATATATATATATATATATATAATGTATATATATAATGTATATACATGCATTAATCTATTAGAAAAAATGTGAAGTATAGATACAACACAGAGATTTATAAGCGCACTGATACCAGGGGTAATACACTAAAGTCTTAGGAAGATCGTTATGGACTGTGTCACTACCTAGTTGTGGTCACCCACAGCAAGGGGCAGCTTACCCCAAAGGGTGAGGTCCACTAGTGTGCAGGGTCCTCTAAACAGTTAATGTGACGGCAAGAAATAGGGGTATGTAGCGCCAAAACACAGCAACTTGTATCACAAGTATATGTAGAGAGTCAGTAGCTCCGTTATCTCCTTATTCAGCCTGTATTTCTCAGTGACGAGTCCAGGTGCCCGGCATATGAAAAAAAGGAAGACAACGAACTCACAATAGTGTAATACTGTAAAGCGTGAAGTACTAGATCCCAATAGGGGGTACCCGTAGTAGTGTATAGAAATAATGAAAAGATTCAACTCCACGTGAGTGAGGTAAGTGATTCTGCGTACCAGATAAAACCTTGATTATACAGCACAGCAATACCACCACGTGAATAAGGTAAGTAGACCTGCGTACCAAATAAAACCTTGTTATACAGCACAACAAGACCTCTGTTCCATCAACAGGGAATGGTTACTCCGGTCAGATTTCCGATGTGTCAGAGAAAAAGAGGAAGCGGATATCCGCAAATAGTGAAGTACAGTAATACGACAATTTTTATTTCCTAGACGAAATCATAAAATCTGCGTACCAAAAATAACATATATAAGGCATATAAACCCATGCAAGGGTTTCTTACAGTTCTCCTCTGGAACGTTCGACTGTTCGGCAATACTCTCTTCCACAGCGAGTTCACCGTTTACTTCCGTCAGTTCAGAGGGGGTAGAAGCACGAAGAATAGATGAAACTCAACGCGTTTCGTCTGGTGGTAATTTAACCACCTATGACTTCATCAGGGGCATAATTGAAACTGGAGAGTCACGTCCCACTGATTAAACTGTTCGCGGGAAAGGGCACTCCAGCCTGTATAGGACGACAGTATCCAAGTACCTTTGCGGTCTGGTCTGGAGTGCCCTATGACAGACCATCCTTACAACATTGTTTGCTTTCATATTTGCTGTATATGTGTTTATATTTGCTATATGTGGTCATCCAGGAACTAAGTTCTAATGCAAGACAGGGATAGTGTCCCTCCCCAACCTCCGTACTGAACTCAGTTTGACACGTGGTCCTATTGTTTACATCCCAAAGTCTCCTCCTTGAGACCGCCCACCTTACTCCCCTAGCCCTTTAAGACTACTGTACTTACTGTTATTAATTGTTCAAAGTTTATCCTTGATGTATTGCCAATACTCTAAATCATTATATCAAACGGAAGACCAAGAACCCCCTTAACTTTGTCATTCCCACATAGAAAGAGGGTATTGTTACAGTGCCGCGGCGGTGCACGCACGGCTACTGTCAATCACCAGACTCTTTCCCGCTAACAGTTTAAATAGCGGGACGTGACTCTCCAGTTTCAATTATGCCCCTGATGAAGTCATAGGTAGTTAAATTACCACCAGACGAAACGCGTTGGGTTTCATCTATTCTTCGTGCTTCTACCCCCTCTGGACTGACGGAAGTAAACGGTGACCTCGCTGTGGAAGAGAGTATTGCCGAACAGCCGGACGGTTCAGAGGAGAACTGTAAGAAACCCTTGCATGGGTTTATATGCCTTATATATGTTATTTTTGGTACGCAGATTTTATGATTTCGTCTAGGAAATAAAAATTGTCGTATTACTGTACTTCACTATTTGCGGATATCCTCTTCCTCTTTTTCTCTGACACATTGGAAATCTGACCGGAGTAACCATTATTTGCGGATATCCGCCTCCTCTATTTCTCTGACACATCTTATTCACGTGGTGGTATTGCTCTGCTGTATAATTAAGGTTCTATCTGGTACGCAGAATCACTTACGTCACTCACATGGAGTTGAATCTTTTCATTATTTCTATACACTACTACGGGTACCCCCTATTGGGATCTAGTACTTCACGCTTTACAGTATTACACTATTGTGTGTTCATTGTCTTCCTTTTTTCATATGCCGGGCACCTGGACTCGTCACTGAGAAATACGGGCTGATTAAGGAGATAACGGAGCTACTGACTCTCTACATATACTTGTGATACAAGTTGACTGTGTTTTGGCGCTACATACCCCTATTTCTTGCCGGTGCATTAATCTATATTGGAAGAAAAAAACAACTCTTTAATGCGTGTGATTTATTGGCACTTACATGACAATATATAGAAAACTGAAGGAGCTGTATAACAATAGAGTGAAGCTTAAACATTTAGATTTTATAATAATCTTCTTTAGGATAATTTAAGAAGAAATAGTAAAGATAAGAGACCTGATCTAGACTTTCCTTACACATGCAGTAAGGTGAATTACATGCATGAAACCCTACCTTAAACAACCCACACACATCCCTATATGAACAGGTGAAGTATGGAATGAGATTCGTACATCAAGGGTTTAAACCATCCCATGTCATAAAATTTGATTGTGCAAAGTATACACTGCATGGACAGAAATCTAAAAGCATGAAAGACTTGATTCGGACCAATATACTAACATGTTATGTAAATTTACTGCTTCCAAATGTCTTAAAACTCACATACAATCAACATAGTCAAATCACATTGGCAATCATTCCATTTCCCAGTATGAAGCAGATCTACACAATGCTCTTCTCCATTGCCGTTGTTAGGTTCACCAGGAGCCCAGTTTGTGTAAGTGATCATATCACCTCCGGGATACCTAAAGATGGAGTGTGTTTGTATGTCATTTATGCCTAACATAACATTCACCCCCATCTGTAAGCGCACAGACAGCACAGCAGCATTCTCCGCCGCATTCATTGGAGAAGCCAGTTGACCACCGGCACTGGCACAAAGTGCTTTTCCATCATTATAATTCGCTTGAGTCCCTCTTGAAATATAGATCTTGTTACCAGCTGTAGCTGCTCCCTTGAAAAAGCTGAAGGCTGAAATAGAATAAAGAGGAAGATTTGATTGGACGATGGAATATATTAATATATTATTCGGAGAGCGGACAACAGAATGTCTTAGAGCTGTATTTACAAAACCCTCATCACTTCATTATGCCGTTTTCTGTCCTTATTGTTTCACAATAAAGTGTCTGATATTTATTAACCCATCATTCCCTCTGAGCGTTAATATTGATCCCACCAGCGCATGTTACAGTCTTCATTGGATCACAGTGTGGGACACCTAATGGCAGGTAAGTTTTAATACATTATATGCGAGGAAAACTGAACCTTCTGCAGCAGTGTTCATATAATAATGATAATCTATGTCAATAAAATGTTCATCAAAGGTTTCTGCACTAAACAGTGTAGTGCACTCCATGACACTCCCTCCCATGGGCGAACTTGTTATGCGATTATAGGGCTGCCCTAATCGGCTGTTCAGATCGGCTGTCATACACTATCCTTACTGTATAATTAAAATCAGGGTTGTCACTTCCCGAGGGAATTACCACTAGACCCCTGAATTTCGGGCAGTCGGCTAATCTACCAGGACCAGTATCTCCCAGCCTCAATGGATACAATGATGGGTGGGGCTTGATGGTGTTAAGTCCCTTATACATATAAATGTATAAATGTGTGCAAAATCAGCCCTAGGCATATATATAATTATTTATTTATGCCCCCCCCCCCCTTTTATAAAAGTTGTCGCCTAGGGCCCCGCAAAACCTAGGGCCGTCCCTGCATACAACAAATTTAGAACATATAACTAGGACATTTTAACTATATTTTATTACTAAATTCAATGTATTACAGACTCATAATAAAACTTAATATACATTGGCTGAAATGAACCAACCTCTTAGCTGCCTTGCTAGCTGTAATTGCAGATCAGTTATTATCCTATTCTGACTTATCACTTGTGCGGTAAGAGCTTGCAGGGCTGTAGAAAGAATGGTTATTTGTTTATTCTAAAAACTATGATACATCACAAGTCCAGGAAATCAATAAAACATATATAGGATATAATATATAGTAAATAAATATATTCATTTTATATCATTGTTGCAGTTTTAATATTCCTTTGGATGGCTCCAGCATCATGTTAAGGATTGGATCCGGACTTCCACACTGTGGATGATTTCCACACGTAGAGCAGGAATTAGGATCCCTCAGAAATGTGACCTGGGGTTTCTGCAGCTGATGGAGCTCGGACTACAGCGATTGAGGATTTCTAGATAATTTATTAAGGACATTACATTCATTGTTAGACCGCGGTCATTGACTATATCTAACCAGGCGGAGCGAGGGCTGCCTAAGTCCAAGAAAGGTTGAACACCATATTTGTGACCCTGGTGGAAGTGCAACCTGTTGACGTTATCTGGTGATGTGTAGGGGAAGGGCCGTGACCTCCTCCCATAGCTCTCGGGTATGAAAGATGAGGCCATCAGTGGGTGCTCTGCTTTGTATGTTGGAAATTGGGTATGGTGATACCTCTACAGTGTAAATACATTTGTCTTTTCATTTATTCTCTCTCTTTTTCCTAATGCTCTCATCTACATGCGCTTCCCACATCTACCAACTGTTGATTTCAGTGGGACAGTTTCGCTTGTGGGTGACTGTCCTGCCTGCCTACCAGTTTGTTCCAAAAAGTGGATAAACTGGTAGGCATTGAGGATTTTTGGGTTCTTTTTTTGTAATATAAAGTTAAATCTTGCCAAATAGCTCCTCCACAGGGTTGGGGCTTGGGTGGAGATGGGGGTAAGACTTAGACAGAGCTGGGGGAGGGGGGGTTCTTTCCTTCTCCTATTTTCCTATGTTTTATTTTAAAACTATGAGTGGGCAAAACCATGATGAATTGCAGGGGGGGGGGGGGTAAAATGAATGTCAGTGTGTGCATGCAGGGAGAATACTTTCACACAGGTCAGACAGGGACCTGTAGACCTTAGGGGGATAGTTCTAGGTCTGGCAAGAGTAGAAGGAGCAGCAGACATCATAGACTGCAGGGCCACAGTAGAGACATAGGTCTGCACACTCTCACTCACACAGGCACCATACAGTGGATACAGCCAGCACAGGGACAGTCATATTGGTATCCCTTTATCCGTATGGGGGTGGTTTAGTTTAGTGTCGGACTGGGGTAACTTGGGCCCACCAGAGGAAATCATTCTTGGGGCCCGACCTCAGTTATAAAGAAATAATGCGAGGTCTTGGGGCCCACTGAAGGATTCTCCTGTTCTCTGGTGGGGCAGTCCGACGCTGGTTTAGTTTACTCAGAGAGGTATCCATAAGGGTATATACTGTATGTGGAAGCACTATGAGAAATGGGGGATTAGGTGAGGAACAATTCCAAATTTATCAGACATGGTTCTACTGCTTCTATACTTTTGCTGACTGTTACTGTGTGTCACCTCCCTGACTAGGGCCCTCTTCCCCAATCACTCAGTTTAGATGGCTGGCCAGATCTAGGAAAGTCATGGTGGTTCAGAACATCTTCCATTTACGGATGATGGGGTCCACAGTGTGCACTGTGTGGGAAGTTATATAGACAGATGTGTGCCTTTCCAAATCTTGTCCAATCATCTGAATTTACCACAGGTAGTCTCCAGTTAAGCTGTAGGAACATCTCAAGGAGGATCAGTGGAAACGGTGCACCTGAGCTTTATTTTTAATTTACACACAAAGAAGGCAAATAAAATAACCAATAAAAACATGGAAACTTGGAAACCATTAGCAGTTGGCATAATCCTATCTGCATATATATTCTACTGTGTACTCAACAACTCAGACATTCTCTGCTATTGAATCCTCAAAAAGTGCATAAGGAAACAATATGCTCAGCGATGAAGAAATAAATGACTTTGTGAAATATAAACTTTGCCAGTACCCAATAAACAGACAGAATCATCACTTTCCCAGTGACCCAGCTAAACCTTTGCACTAGAACTATTAACTATAACGCTGCTTAACAGAGACATAACAGAGTGAAATGACAGTGAATGGGACATGTGAATACCTGATGGTTCCTGGCCTCCTTTTACTTCAATAGGTACTGTCATTTCTGGAAGTCCCACTGATCCTTGTAGTCCTGCACCAATAATGTATATATAAATATAACATTAATGTGTATGTACATTTAAATATAAATAATAAGTAATTATGAAGAAAATTTGCCCCTTGACCCCAGCAAATCCCTTTTTTTATATTACCTTGTTCCCCTTTGTCATCATCTGTGCCATTTAGTAGGAGTCCATCCTTCTCAGGCACAAAACCAGCCAAAACCAAGGCTACACAGGATAGGACACAGAGAAGATGATGCATGTCTGAAACCTATAGAGAATCAGAGACTTTCATTAGAGCCAGTAATATGTGATTTGGTGATTGCTAGCTGCTGTTATTAAGGTTTACAAAGATATAAGAAATTGCTTGAACTCTACGGACCTGATAATAATAAAAAAAAATAACAATAAATGACTAGAAATCCCAGATGTATAAAACAGCCAGTGTCTGACAACGACACGTGTTACGGGTGAGAAGAGGAGTAGATAACACAGAGGACTCACCTGTACTGATAATCACCTCCTCCTTGGAATATTGCAAAATTGAGAAAAGTAGTGGTGAACTTGTGTATGTCACTGCCACCCGCTGCCTCTTATTATATCATATTCCTCCATGGGTGTGGTCATTTTAAGCCAATAAGAAATGGCTGATGGGTGTGTTTAATAAATGGTAAATACAAGAACGTGACCAATAGGATTCTAGCCATGGTAATAATCCAATGCACATGCTCTGCATACGTATGTCTATGTGATAAAAGGACAGCTGGATTTTACTTACTCAATCACATTTTGCATTAGGCTGATAAAGAAAATAGTAAACTTTAATACATTGGATGACATGACGTGTGCATGACGTACATATAAAATCTATTGGCATCATTCATATACCCATAAATATTTCAGTATTTAATGAAAGTGATACTATGTTTAATAGTATATTTATAGATGTGTATTGTATGCTGCTATCCCCAGGGCCGCCATCAGAAATAGCGGGACCGGGACTGCCAAAATTGGTAAGACCTGACCTTTTCCCCCCATGACGTTGCAGCATCAGTCCAAACCCAGGAGTTCACAAAGACATCAGTATTGTTGGGTTCTGGCATGCAGCAACAACAAGGGAATACAGATAGACACACGGAAGTCATGGTGCCAGTCCTCCATTCTGTACAAGCCCCCCGCTCTATCTGGGTCTGGGACTGTAGCCCCCGGCTGTCTTCCCCCCGCCCTTCCCCCTGATGGCGGCCCTGTCTATCCCTTCTGAGGCACAGAAGTTTTGTTTTTACTTAAGATCTATTCTAATGCGAACAGTGAAGTGGTCGAAGTGGAAATTTAGAAGTGGGGGTATGGACATTCAGAAGTGCCGGTATGGAAACACAGAATATAATGGAAGTCAATGGAGATTTGTATTTAAATTACATCAGTGGGAGAAGTGCCGGTATGGCATACCCCCTTATACACCCCCACTTCCAGCCCTGGAACAGTGTATATAATATAAATTCTGAGAGAAATGAAGATAATGCTGAGCTAATATTCATTGCAAACAATGTTGTAATAAATTTCCATACAGGAGTACGCGCCAAAGGGGGAGATAGTGATGAGTGCACCCCCCTCTCTCTCGTATAACTCATACAAGCCTTTTAAAAGTGTCCTGAAGGCGACCTTAACTTACACCCTGATCTGCGTTGCTTAAAGTTTTGTTCCCTTCACTCCCCGGATTCTTTAACATGTTTATCCCGTCCTATAGTGCATCCTAATGAACACAGANGGCCCCTCGAACATCTCTAACACATACAAAACTCATGTTTGGTGTGCATTACAAGCATACTGATAACATCTGGCAGATGCTATTTGGACGCAGTAGATTATTAGTATTCATTATTATTCTTAATAATAATTATAGTAATAATAATAATAATTATAATATTAATAAGAAGAACAACTAAATATATGTGACAGCGTTTGGTAAAATCTGGTAAGGGTCCCTTGGGTATGTATGGAAAGAGTAGGGTGGGCTTCATACATTAGGCCCAATTGCTAGACTGATTAGGCTGACACCTGTCAGCTGGAGGGAAGGCCTGCGACGCTAGGGAGACAGTCATTCACTGTCCAGGGAAGGGCAGCACAGACACTGGACCTGATTCTGAGATTCGGACGGCCGTACCCAAAATTCAGAGCTGCGGAAAAACAGAAACAAAATTCAGAGCTGGGGAACTGAGCGCAGGGAGAGGAGCACGCCTTATGCCCCTTATCCGTGCGCTAAGCTGAGAAGCGCAGAGGCTCCGGATGCTGTATGTTCGCTGTATATAAGCAGCAATCGCTGTGGTCATAAAAGCCGGCAATAACTGAAAGAATGATAGTAAAATAAAAAATATATATTTTTGTTTAAAAAACACTCATATTTCTTTTATTTCATAAATAGTTTTTATAAAATTTTTAGAAATGTTCCATTTTTTATTAACTTAGGGAAGCAGGTAATTGTCCATAGGACATTACCTGCTTCTGCGCTTCTAAGCACAGCTTACGCCATGTCAGGACTTGGTGTAATCTGCGCTAGCAATTAGCAGGGCTAAGCCTTACTAACTGTGCATATGTAATTAAGAAATGGGGTGTGGAACGTCCCTTCTTTCATTTACATGAGTTGCAATCGCAAGGATGTGGAGGATGCGCTTTACGCCTGCATCTGTGTGATTCAAAGCGGATCTGCGTATGCTGAGCTAACGCAAACAGCTGCCGCTCCACCAGCCCATCATAGTCGCAGCTTTGAATTTGGTCCAGTGTGTTAGAGAACTGTAAGCCTGTGAATACTTGTGCTGCAGACGGGAATTTATTTCATTTAGTATTAGTTGTGATTTACTTATGATTAGTTAGTGATGGACAGGCAAGAGCCTAAATTTACTAAGCAGGGGGAGATTGAAAAGCGGGGATGTTGCCCATAGCAACCAATAAGATTCAAGCTCTCAGGAGAATCACCTTGGCCCTTCTTAGTAAATTTAGACCAAGGTGTTTAGATTGTACTATATCATGATGAGACTCGTATGTCCTTACAGGATAATGTTATTCATTCTAGTTTTGTCCTAGTGGTAACATTTGTTTTCCAGAGATTTTGAAGACGAGTCACATTTATTTGCTTATTGTGAACAGTAAATATATGTCTATAAATTGCCGACAATAGACAATACAAACCCAGGCAAGCATCATGTCCAGAACACAGCCCGGAGCATCACGTACTCGGAGATAGATACTGGCAGACACTGCAGAGAATAAGACTGATACTTACAACACGATCAAGGTAATAAGGTCAGAGGTAAAATGACACAGATACCAGAAAAACACAGAACTTCACAGAATAAGGTAGAATAAAAAGATTGTTTATTAATATTATAGTGCATGATTCTGACCAACCACATTCCTACAAACAGTATATACAATGTGTGCAATGACAATTTAGTGCATTATAGTTAATTAAGTATAAACATAAAATTAGATACTTTTATTATTTGGTACTTTATTAACAGGTTTTTATATAGCGCCATCAGATTACGTATCGATTTACAACAATAAATAAGACATGACTGGGTGGTAACTAGTGATGAGCGGTTTCGCATTTCTGAGATCCAACAGATCCGAATCTCAGGGGTCTCCCTGGGGGTTCCGAACAAGAAAAGAGGAGAAATTTTAATCCAGTGACTTCGGACCTCGCAGGGTTTTGTTTGCATTAGTAATACATACAAAATCCCACGAGATCCAACGTCATTATATGCAGTGGTGTTGGTGGGAGTGACGTCGGTCCTGGACTCCATGGGGTTTGGTGCCATTATAAAAGCCCCCATGTGGTCAACGCCAGCACACTCCATCTTTAGCAGTGCTGGGAGAAGGATGTGCTGGTTTTCTTTTCACTCTGTCTAATCTGTGCCTGCTTTAAGAAGTATCAGGGGCTGCTCTCAATATCAGGGGTCTGCTCTAAATATCAGGTGGCTGCTCTCAATATAATGGGTCTGCTCTCAATATCATGAGTCTGCTCTGCTATAAATATCAGGGGGCTGCTCTACGTATCAGGGGCTGCTCTCAATATCAGGGGGCTGCTTTAAGAAGTATCAGGGGGCTGCTCGCAATATCAGGGGTCTGCTCTAAATATCAGGGGACTGCTCTATGTATCGGGGTTGCTCTCAATATAAGTTGTCTGCTTTAAATATCAGGGGACTGCTCTCAATATAAGGGGTCCGCTTTAAGAAGTATCAGGGGCTGCTCTCAATATGAGGGGGCTGCTCTACGTATCAAGGGTCTGCTCTTAATATCAGGGGGCTGCTTTAAAATTGGGGCTGCTCTCAAAATAAGGGGTCTGCTCTATGTATCGGAGCTGCACTAAGTTTTAAGGGCTGCTCTATGTATCGGGCCTACTCTAAGTATCAGGGGCTGCTCTCAATATCACAGGAGCTGCTCCCACCTTGCCTTTCAGGGGGATAAACTTTACAAATATAATCAATGCAAATAAAGGGAGGATGGATCAGGAACCATCTGGACATATCCAACCAAATAAAAATGCTGAAGCTCCTTTCACCAGTTGTGACAATCCCGACAATGTTGCCCAGAAGCCTACATGGCCAACAACAAGCCATGTAAAAGGCGAAATTCCAAATCCTGAGGAGAGTCCAAAGGTATATGCACATGCCACATGTAAGCCGGACCTCTCAAACACTATACAGGAAGAGAAGGTTCAAACCACCATTTTCATGGTAGAAATGATGAGCATTCTTAGTCCACATAATGACATAGCTTCTATTGGTGAGAAACCTGAGGAATCTTCTGAGGAACTGGATATGGATGTAGATTCCATTGAATGCACAGATATAGATGTAGATGTTGCGGCTGTAGTGGTAGAGGAAGAGGATGATGTTGTCGCTGTGAAGGCAACAGTGAATCCAGTGGCAAGTCATGGTGGTAAAAAGTCCATTATAATGCCAGGGCAAAAAAAACAAGAAAATTACCTCTTATGCTTGGAATTACTTTTATTCAAATCAAGAAAACCTATGTCTTGCTGTGTGTAGCATTTGCCATGCAACTGTAAGTAGAGGTAGAGACCTGTAGCACCTTGGGACCTCCTCGTTGTTACATCACCTGCAGCGGGTCCATCAGAGGTTTACGGGGCACTTCACCCAAAGAGGTACCGGTCTGTCTACTTGAATGTGCAAGCTTCTACAACCCTTTGAAGTGGCGACGCGTGAAATAAGTTTGGGGACTGCAAGCTTAGAGTCAGGTCATTCCCCTCGTCCGCCTTATCCAAAAACATCTAGAGAAACTGAAGGAGGAGTTTCAGTGCACTGATTATGCAAAATATGTTGGACTAGTTGGTCACGCCCTGAATGCTCTTTCCCAGGATCCAAGGGTCACATATTTGTTAAAATCTGAGCCTTATATTTTAGTGACTGTGCTTGATACTAGGTTTACGACTTATGCTGTGTCCTTGCTAACACCTGCCATAAATTTGCAGAGGTGCAAATAGGTCTTGCTCTGAAAATTGGCATCTTCTGAATCAGAAGTTTGCACAGCTTCTGCTTCAGTTTCTCACACTGGGGTGGCAGAGAAAAAACTCTGTTTCCCGAACACAAAAACCACTGAAACTCATTCCAGAAATGTATTTGATATATGGCCCGGGCTGAAAGATATGCCTACCACCACGGACATGTCGAGTAACACTACTAATTACACTACATGCTATCAACATTGAAAAAATGGTGGAAGAATATATTAGTGCTATCACTAACAAAGCAATTGCTTTGTTAAATGGTGCATGTCCTGAACATCATAAGGGTGGGTGTGTGGTTGGAAGCACCTGGTGATAGCATGATAGGTCCACCTAGTCTGCCCAGTTGTACATAGTTAGTTGGTCTAGTCCCTGTGGTTCTTCTTTGCACTTTCTATAATGTAGAGTAAAAAATGTTAAGTAGGTTGAGGAATATGGTAAGCTTGTCTGAATAGGTGAGTTTTAAGGCAGCGCTTAAAAGTTTGGAGAGAAGAGGATAACCATAACAGGCAAGGAAGTTTATTCCAGAGAGTGGTTGCAGCCACTGGATGGTATCGCAGGATGGATTTGAATGCCTGACGTCATCTCCTAATAATTCCACACATAATTAAAATGATCGCAAAACATGCATGAAGAATCTAGGATTTATATCAATACCACAGTGGGTGACATCTAGTGGTAGAAAGTTATAATATCTAGAGGTGGAAAACAATATATCCCTATCTCCAAATGGAATTTCTTATCCCCTATTACCTCGGTGGGAGATCCCACCTACATAACCAAAATCCCTACACTGTAATGCCCTATCCACCCCTGATCAATAGCAGTCAATAAACATATTGATCAGAGAGCTAAATTAATGCTGCCATCAGCCTAGTACTGACGCGCGTTTTGCCTCAGCTTCGTCACAGCCATCTTGCCTTCCTGGACTTCCCGTAATATATAGTCTATGTTGTCCAATGATTGTACGCCAAACCGCCCACGTGATACATGCGGTAATTTAGACAGTATTGCCGAATATATGTGCGGGGAATTANTTCCGGGTAACCCCTCATTCTCCTATCACATTCTCAATGTTATGTTTTCCCTATCGAACTGCGTCCTGATCACTTCCGGGTCAGCGCGTGTGTTTGTGTTGTTGTACTAGTTCTGCGTCTCCCGTTGCCATGGCATATAGACGCCATCAGGTTCTCACGTCATTGTCNGTCGCCATAGTAGTGTGTCTCTCCATCTATATCTCCCGTTGCCATGGTGTACTGACGCCATCAGGCTCCCACGTCACTGTGGGTCGCCATGTTTATATATCTCTCTTAGCCAAAATTAACATGCCGATGCTTCTTAAATAGTAACTTTGTATCTAGAAATTTATATATATATATAAAAAATATCGCGTGTTTTTTTTTTATATCACATAAAAAAATATAATAATAGATTATACATCTAGAAATTATTATATAATTATTAATCCTAACAACTTATATATAAAGAAAAAAAAAATGTAGAGATTTGTCAACAGCATCAAAAGCAGCAGAGAGATCCAGGAGAATAAAGAGAGAGTAGTGACCTTTGGATTTAGCTGTTTTTAGAACATTGACTAACCTAGTGAGGGCAGTTTCAGTGGAGTGTTGGGAACGAAATCCTGACGGAAGAGGAT
>JABWIB010011300.1:6588-22988 GCA_016617825.1 Platyplectrum ornatum | reverse complement strand
AGATCCCTTGGAATCTCCTTGGTCAAGGTGTCAGCACAGTCCTAGTGAAGCACTTATCTGAGACACTGTCTGCTATTAGCCGTTACAGCAGGTCAGCAGCAGTCACTATTTAGGTTTAGTTTAAAATTAGAGTTAATAGAAGCGTTGGATTAAAATGCCATCTTGCACAGCTATTCACAGGGAAACAGATCTTTATTAATACACAATGATGCATTTTAAGTGTTTAAAATGTATGCAGATGTGTACATAGCAACAGCACAAAAAGGCAAACATACACTCTGTTTATTACATACGGATTTATTTTAAAAATAATCTTGTCAACCACCTAGCTTCACTAACAAAATGTGATCATAGTATGACAATGTCCTGATTGTCAGGATCTCAGAAACCTTGCATACAGCTTTTGAAAACGTCAGAGCAGAGAAGTGATTGGTGAATGCCTAAGATTCACCCAGCAACCCAGGTGGAAAAGTGTTCCTTCCATGCTGGCTTATTCTCCTGCATGTAGGTGGAGGTTAGCACTTTATTAAATATGCCTTTGTCTGTATGCATGTGTGTGTATGTACATAATTATATACTATACAAATATACATACACATATTTCTAGAAATGTACACCAGAACTCAGATGGCCAAAAGATTGCATAAATAAGCATACAAAATGGTGTTCTCTATATAGCAAACTGATCCTGAAGACTAAGAGAAAACNGGTTCTGCCATTAAATGCAGAAGGAACACAGATTTTGTCTGTAAAGCTGNTGGATGCTTATTATAAATGAGTTGCTTGCTTAGTTGACTGTTGAATAACATAACTGAGTGTCACTTCAGGCTTCTAGTTTATGCATAACCACCTACATCTAACAATTCAATATAAATTACAGGACCCAGCTGTGATCTATACTTGGCTACATCGATGCCCAGGTCTGCCAAAACTGTGACGTCGAAAATATTTTTATCCAAGTCTGAACGGATTCTCTCCCTTACATTGAAGCTGCACCGTGAATAAATATTTCAATCAAACCAATCATTTTAATTTAAAGTCCAATTTCAATATGGAGGTCTTCCAAAAAAAATATTTCATGTTTCCATAGTTCATAGAATTTAAAACATCTACTAGAAAGAGAAGACTTCAGCACTGCTACAGCGTATAGACCAGGGGAAGAAATGGGTTTAAAAAAAGGGGGGGGGCTTTTAACACAAATAAATAAAACTGATCGGAGAATTAAGCTGCTGGGATTAAGCCGATTTCTATTGCTGCATGTTCAGAGTTTCCAAGGGTGCATGAAGGTAAAGAGGCATGAAGAATTAACTGCTGCAAGTTCATGAAAGTGTATAAAAAGTGGTCAAATGCAGGTTCCTGCTGTCACTTTGTACAATAATTTAAATGAGTTGTATAAATTTCATTCTCAACACCTTAAAAGAAAAAAAAAAGAAAAAAAAAAAAAAATCGAATCGAGTCCTTCATGCATCTTCTTGGGAAGTTCTGGATTGGGATGACTGACAGGAGCTCATTAATAGATCTATTAAACAGTCATTCACATTCTATAGTTTGAGTTTCTTAATGGTTTCGAGTCTCTTCCTCAGCTGATCCCCAACCTCTTGCAAAGAGTGCAGGTAGCTGTTCTGAACCTTGTCCGTTGACAGCTTTGTAAACTTCTTTTCTTCCTGAAGATATGAAATCAAACAAATGTTAAACACAACACAGAGGGCTTCATAGGAGTAGTCTATGTCTCAGAAGTCTATGATAATATTAACACATTACTATATGCACACATTGTAGTAAAGAATAAAACAGCAGACCATTTGGGGGGTTAAAATAGCATTTCTTGACCTACAATACTACCTCGTTCACACAGAGGGCTATTACCCGGGTAATTCAGCCAACTTCCCGGGTTAAATGAACTACCCGGGTAGTGTGCTCTGTGTGAATGGTGCTAAAATTACTACTAACTACCCCGGTTCTGTGTGAACGGTGTAGGACCAGGGTAGTTTGTGAATTACCAGGGTAATTGAGATCCACAGCTAACAACCCTGCTCGTTAAAAACAGATGTACCAGGGTAGTCTGTGTGAACGGGGTATAAGAGAATCAATCCTCACTTTTTAACTTCTAATAATTACAGATAGAGAATCAAGTAATTCATATGGTAAGGAGCGCCTCATCTGTATAACCAAGTGGAGGTAAATCGAACATAACACAGGAGAGGATAGCCTAATGCAGCATGAATGGTGATAGCGGTTACCAGCTGTATCCACTCATCTGTGCAAGTGCCTGAGTAACAACTACCTTCACCCAGAAACCTCTGGTCTTGTGGATTGAACATGCCCTGCTCCTGGGCCTGGTCACTATGCAGGGCTGTCAGTTATGGGGAATGGTTATAGCTGGGGACAATGCACTATATAGTGATATGCCTCACTTTTNAGAAGTAACAAACCATTTCTCGCCACTGAATGTAAAGAGATGAAGCTGCATCCAGTACGATTATTTAAAAAGGCTACGAACCTCAGTGAATATGACATTATCCAAAGAGAGATTTTCAATTTTCAGTGCTAGCAAAGATGTCTCCAGCTCCTTAATGTAATCCGTGACATCTGTTAACAAGGTCTGTAGGCCAGTGATGAAGTCCTGGAAGCTAGTGAAAACTGGCGGCTGTAAAAGAGGAGAGCAATGATAAACTACATGGCAGAAATCAGCAATGTACTGAAGTGACCAGGATTTCCATTCCATAGCTGTGCTTCTGTGCTGGCATCAGGTATTACANAGTGTACAGGTGTGACATCAGTAACAGAGCTGTGCACACTAAAACACTATACAAATATAAATGATACACACACAAACACAGGCCAATTGTTTTTGTTGAAAACAGTCATTATATTTTTCTTTATTCATACAGAAACATCACACGAATCAGTCATTTTCCATCCCATAAACTATATAAAAGTAACTTTGTAGTAGAAATCTGTGTAAAAAGTAGAAAGAGCGGCTGTCATGTTATGCCGTTACACTTACTGTGGCACCGCTGTCCTTTTTCTTTTTTTTCTTTTTTTGAAGATTTGATTTAAATGGCCTAAGGACACCGACAAAATATCCAGAAACCCAAAGAACGATAGATATGCTCTGATCAAAGAAAGAAAAACAAACTGTCACACACTGGAATTCTTTGCAAAAGTCACCTGTCTTCAATTGTCCTAGAGGAATTCTTTTAATAATGCTGCGTGGCCGATTNAATCTTTGTGACTTCCGGGAGATCTCTGAAGGCAGATAGATAAATTTACACAGGGGAGGGACTCAATGGTAAATGTCATAGCCGCTTTTTCCATAAAGCACGGTTAGTTTCTTATAGTCTTAAAGATTTGCCTGGGATTCCGGGAGGACTGCTGATTTCCAGAANAATCTGCAACCCTGTGATAATGTAGTACATCACACACAACCATTCAGATCAAAAACTCAAACTATTTGTTTTTACGTGTCGGAGTAATTCATTTCTGACCAGTTCATTACCACTGGGGTGAAGAGGGTGGAAATATATACCCTAAAACTAAAAGTATTTACTTCTGTCTGTTTTACCAGTTATCTTCTGAGAACTTCTATACAAGTTTAATGAATGGTCCTCCTTCCACAGATCATCAAGGGTGGGGAGTAGGAAACATGCAAGACACATGAGTTCACTATGAACTTTCAGAAGGCCCAGTTTTCATGAACTGTTAACTGGGACACAAACTTCCAACTAGTAGGAGCACCATACATAACTAGTCTCTGGTTGTTCATTTGATTACATTAGTATTTTGTGTTAACCATAAAATTACATTTTATTTTCTAAGTATCATTAAACTTTCTACCTATCTGCTCNCCTATTGCTCTATTTAAAGCTTACCAACAACTGTAAATAACTTTGCAATGGTCACACTTCAAAATGAGGACATGATGTTATTTATACTTGTGTGTATTTCAAGATGCATACATGTTTAGTCATATCATACAATATGGCTTTCCACGATCCAGCAAATGTGCGTTTTCACATACACTACTTGAAATTAAGTGAGAAACCAGAATTTAGGGACTAACCTCAACAAAGAAGACCAAGTTCTCAATAATAGATGGTGCAATCTTACAGTTTCCATCCANGATAACCATAGGAGATCCATTACACTGAGCAAAAAGATCTAAAGCAACGTAAAGAAAAAGATACTCAGTATGCACAAGTTATTGCAAGCATATATCAGCTCATACAATAAGACAAGACGCTGCTACCTTTCAGATGGGTTAGAGAAGACTTCAACCTGTTACCAATTTTCTCCTGGATTTCACAAGAATTATCTGGAAAAGGAAAAAAAACTAATTACACGAAACAAATGAAAATCAGTGTCATTGGAATGAAACACTAGAGCAGCCCAGTCCAGTGATCCCCATGTTCTTGTATTGTGGGGTTTACTGAAAAGGTTTGTGGAAATACCACACATGTATAGATATATTATATCTATACATATCTAGAAATACACCCACAACCCTGAGTAAGGGCGGTTAGTGGATAATTAACATGAGGAGTAGTAGAGAAGAACAAGTATGAGACATAAAACAAATAGAAACTGCACAGCACTGGATGGGAGTCTACAATATCTTACTACTATATTACCTGAACAAGGTGTGACAACGCATTTCACTACTTAATGCAACGTAATATTATAAAACATGTGTCAACCTTCTTGTTATCTATATGTTATTTAACATCCCTAACACCCGAATCATTACCAGATGTTTAACTGATAAGCTGGTTTCTCACCAATAAAAGAAACTGGCAGCAGAAGTTCATTTATTCATTTTTAGGGCGTGTTTGACAAGTGAAACCTTCAGAGAAGTGCTCTCGATGCGGCTGGAATGCAGTTACCTATCATCTCGTGATCTTATGATGGAGACGCTGCGTGTGACACTAGTGTCCTTATGAGGGGAGGGGAAGCAGGCCAGATGCCACCGTTTNCTGAAGGAGCCAGATCTATCAGAGCTATGCAAGAAGACTGTGGCATTAAATAGAAAGGGCTGGTCCAGTACAGCACTTACACAAGGCAAAACAANTGTATACCCGAGGAAAACCATGTTGCAACGTGAGNGGTGTAAATTATTTATCCATGCATGGACAGCTATGTTGCACAGACATTTCCGATCTGCATAGCCCTATAATAGTTTTAATTCCCTTAGTTAAACATGATTTTGCCTAGATCTATATTTAAACCAGTTCGCATANAGCAAAGACCTAAGAGCCAGGAGCACACTTACCTATACCGCAGGTGTCCAGCTGATAAATATCACTGACCAGCTGAAAAGCCCNTTTCTGACACTGACAGCTGCCACTGCTCAAGAACTCCCGGAGGCGAGACGCTGGCGGCCCAAGGAAGGGATACTGGGAAAAGGATAACACATATTATATTTATGGGTACTTCATTACACCAAATCCCCCCCAAGACACTGCAGACAAAACAAATCCACAAAGCAGCATTACCTTTATGTTCCGCTCATTAAACTGGATTGCAGACTCCACCGCCTCCTCATACTGGTGTAACAAGGCCCTTACAGTGTCGATCTTTGATGAGACCCCATTCTCAGTAGCCTTCTCAGAATTTTTGGGCTCAGTTGTATGGTTAAGAGTTGGCAGACCACTAACCAGTCTTAAGGTGAGTGATCTGATGAGCAGCCATATACGTTCTTCCTCCAAAGATAGTTTCCTGTGTTCTTCTGATAGGTCTCTAGAAGAGGGAAAAGTGCAAGGGTGGATCAGTATATGAAAGTCAAGATGTAAGTAAAGATTGCAGTTGTAAGGCTGACAACATATTTTATTATTATGCCTTATTTATATGGCATAATATGCCTTATTTATATGGCATAATATATATATATATATATAACACACAAGCACCTTACAAAACACAAGCGGTATGAACATACAAAGGAACAGTGTTCAGAGCGTTTCAGGACATGGACATAACGCCAGCATATCCAGTGGGGTATCAGAGCTCAAGAGATAACTTCTGTNGTAGGCTGCTTATACCAGCTTACAGTATAATGTATGAAATGTATAGGAACACACAGGTATGATGAGACGTAATGTTCCACACAACTGATTTTAAGGGACAAGTAAATAACTTTGTTTAAACACATTTACTGATTCTTAACTTAAATGCAAACGGTGTCCAAGGCATAAAAGCCAAAACACAAGTCCACCCTCTAGTGGTTATTGCTNCAGGAGCATGCAGATTCCCTACATTCAGTTATGGTAGTAATTCAATGATTTTACCATGGAAAGCACAGTCACATGCACTGAAGTATGTCTATGAGCTCTATCTAGACACCCTCATTCTTTGTCATCATCATTAGTAGTAGTATTTTATTATCATTGCCATTATTATTATACAGGACATTTGGGGCACAAAGTGTACATAGAGTTCAGCATAGTAAAGTGTGAAATGGAGATCAGAATGAAGTACAAGAAGAACAGTGGAAACATAAGTACAGATAAAAATGATGTAAAAAGCAAAGGGAATGAAAGAAGTAAAGAAGGCAACAAAGACAGGTAGAGATAACTTCAGGAGAGATAGAAAGGGAAGAGAAGGCAGAGGGAGATGACGGGAGGGTAGAGGGCCCTACTCATGGGAGGTAACATGATAAGCAGAAGAGGTGGGGATGAGGATGGATAAGATNGGAGGAGAGGTAAGCCAATCTGAAAGAGTGGGTTTTTAGGGAGCATCTGAAGGCTTGGAGGGTGCTAGTCTAATATGTTGAGGTAGGTCGTTCCCTATAAAGGGGCGAAACACAATGGAAAAGGAACATAAAAATAGATCTGTAATAAATAAATAAAATTCTCTGGCCACTACAGTACTGTGGACATGTGCAGAGGAAGGATCTGTGCACTCCAGAGTATGGAGGAGAGGTGACCACATAAGGCACACCACACAGAGGCTTTCAATATATCACTGGGCTAACAAGAGACCGATCCATGTGGTAAGATAAACAAAAGAGCGCCACCTACTGGTCAACCGGAGCNAAGCAGCAAGGCTATATAAAGCATCAATTTACATTACATTACGAAGGAAGAGGCTGTTTTGTTTATTTAAAAAGACGGACTTCACTAATTTATAAACAAGGAATCAAAATCTATAAATCTATTTAGAAACTGACATTTCACCAAACACTGAAATTTCTGTTCTGTCTTGTATTTGTATTATTAGGATTTATGTATATTGTAATTTTTATTTTTAAACCACACTGCTGGCTAAATACATTTTACATTAAAAATTATATATATGAGACCACAGAGGAGGATGTTGCATTAGTCTAGGCAGGAGATTANGTGAATGAGTGTGTTAGTGGCTTTGATGGATAGGAAGGGTCTGATTAGTGCAATATTGTGGTGGTGAAAGCAGCAGTATTAAGGACTTCAGTCAAGGTGGGGGTCAAACGAAAATCGTGGAGGTTAGTGGTGGGAAGAGATGAGGGGGTGATAAGTTGAGGTGCGAGGTGAGGGAAGGGAGGGATGGAGTATTTGTATGATCACATAATAAGGTAAACATGCAAGTTATTCTATATAGCTAACTCTTTGAAAAGCAGAGCATATGTAGGACTAAATAGACATGCATAAATAAGCACTTAACAGATTCATTAGAAAAATAAAACTATTGAATTAAAGAGAGTACAAAGTTTAAAGCATTAAATATTCACAGTGCTAGATCATAGCAGTCAGTTTGTAAGCCATGTTTATGCCTTATTTTNAGAGAATGAGGAAAGTATAAAGCACTGTAGTTACCTATCCTTTGAATCCCAGTTAAAAAGAACAGTAAGGTCCCTGTTGTCACGCAAGTCCTTCCATGGAATGTCGTCCTCCTCGGGGCTCAGGCTCATGGATTTGATACTGTCTTCTAGACTGCTGGAACTGAAGCAATGCAGTATGAAACAAAATCACTGTATAATCTATATATTCCCCAGGTTTATTGTAGACGTATAAAATAAAGAGAGCGTATCTTACATATTAGCTTCAAGTAAAAGGTCCAGCAGCATTCGCTCTGTCCGAACTTGTGCAAAATGCAACGAATTGTTCAACCGGTTTCTAAAAGCAATGAATTCTGGGATTTTCTCAAATGCTCCATACTTGTAGGCTTGTATAATGTATTCTGAGGTCTGGGGCATAAAAAGGAATATATTAGAAAAGATGATTAGCAGACTGCGTGTTGATTCCCATGGTTTCCATCTGAAAGTATAATACTTCCTGCAATCAGGAGAGACATGTATTTACCATTATACTCAAATACCTTTTACTATTTTACAAATAAATAAAAACCGCTATATCAACAGATAATGGAAGATCTAAAAACGAAATAGGATACCGTGTCCAGNTATATCCCCCCCAATATGTTTATGTATTTTGCTATGTGGTCGAAATCAATAAAAACCAAACAAAAATATATTGTGTACAATAAAACTGCAGCAGAGGACCAGAACCAGACATCAGGAATTCACAGCAAGAAAAATGCTTCTCTACACTCAAGCATCAGGTAATATTTACAGAGCAGAGTTATACTATACTATATGAAGAATCATCCTTCTTTACCGAATCTGAGATACATCAGCCACTGGTACCTTCCAATGCCACCTCTAGCAGAAACTAAGAAATACTAAGCTTTGGCAAACCGTNAAATAAGAACAATAAGAGAACAGTAGACAATGTGTTTGCCCAACAAATCTGTTCAGGTGAAACCCAGGTTATGCCATACATGAGGGGCTTANAGACCTCATGCGAAAGTGGTAATGCACATGGCGCTACTCTAGCCAGCCCTGATTGTGTATGAAGTGTGTCCTCCAACCAGAGAGCGCTGCCAAGGTAAACGGTAATGTAGTGGTAGCTGGTCCTGCGCATAGTGGCTGACATTCTTAGTTATATGCACACAGGAAAACACCTTTTCTTAGCAGCTAAAGATTTGCTACTCCATAGGATCAAAAATGGAGAATTACATCATAGCGCATTCAATTTCAAACTATTTCACCAATTTTGNTGAAATTCAGCAGCCATACCTTAAAGTTACCAGTAAAAGAACAGACCCAAAGCAAACAGATCAGGAGAAACAGCAACATCATGTCAGACTTCCCAAANCACCAAGAACCCACTGAGCCAGTATGCAGCTATAAGGGCCACATCAAGTGAAGGGAACCTAACCAGCATCAACCAGCAATCTGCGGGTGTTTCTGGAGGGATGCAATATATTAGGACTTCCATTTCTAGATGACCAAGTATTGAAGCAAAAAAAACATCATTGAATGAAGTTTCCATTCTCTCTGCTGACTGGCTGGTGAGAAAGTCACACGTGCCAAGGGATGCAGATGACAGCACTTATTCCAAGATTCTGACGTTTTCCTGCCCACCACACAACAGCAGCGAGGGCAGAGATAAGCTGTGCCCTAATGCTGTTAAGAATANAAATATAGCTACCAGGGGTCCGGATCTTCTGCCTTAGTAACTATCTAGAGCCTGCAACCAATCTTGAATTTGGGAAGAGCCTAAAGTGTGGTAACAAGTATATGTACTAGAGGATAGCCCAACATAAGTAAAAGCAAATGCCACAAAGCCCAAAAAAGGATCGCCTCTGAGCTCCAGAAACAACATGCACATACATGGAGGCAGAAAGACCCTTCTGGAATCTAGCATCCAGTTGTGTGAATAGTTAATTACATGAGAAATTGTAGAAAAGTTGTATAAAAGAATGATTATGAACTCCTAAGATCCTAAACATCCTAAACACATTGCTTCCATGATCTTCATGAACTGAAAGACGAGATTCAAAATGGGATGGGACCTACAACAGATATTAACTATTTATAGATTGTATTGACACACTCGTCTACCTCCTCTAAATAGGTAACAAGGCAAGAAAAAAGAACCATTATCCTAGGTTTCCCATTAACGCTTATTAGCACTTCAGAGATACTGCTCACCGGCATGCCCAGAACACATGCAGATAACAGCACAGTTCTTCTCATGTCTTTATTTTTATATACAATGCACAGAGCCGACCCTCAAAGCCTATACTACATCCGCCAGCTTTACACAAATCCTGATCTAAAGGCTGATCCATTTGTGTGGAGACAGGCAACATAGGAGTGAATACACATTCACAACAAGTACAACATAAATGTATATGCTTGCCTTAGTCACGTATACTGAAGGAGAATTTCTCCATAATGCGGTGAGACATAGTCTCCTTTTCAGGCATCAATATCTGTAACAGAGAGAGAAAAAATTAAAGCACTGTGCCATACAAGGCTACCAACCAGAGCATATGTATTATTAGGCACCTAGCGTTGGCGTGGGGGGAGGTGATGCAAGAAATCTTAATTACTGACCACTGGAAGATCTTATACTACGACTGAACAAAACGCAGGAGAGTATGTCCAAAGATGCAATTATTTATTTATATCCTGAAGAGACGTGTCTAATACCTCATTCCTTACTCCAGGATAAACCCTTGCTTCAATGTAATGCATAGGACTCAAGTTTCCATAAATTAGTAAATGTCTCAGCTTAGTTTCAGCAGAAGTTACTGCTCTGTCCATTATGTCTAGATAGGTCATGTTGTCCCATATGTTTAACCACAGGTATTTAGGTATAATAGTGTTAGTGTTTGAATAGGAATAATATGCACGTTGGTTTATAGAATACAGCCTCATTGCATAAACAACTGCATCATAGGTAAAATACTATATTTTTGGACTATTGAAGTGTTGCTTTTACATGAAACACTGTTTATTATTTAATATAGTTCCACAGTAAAAGTAATATTGAACAGTGTATTGGTTTACTAGGCCAATGCACTATGTGCAAAAATCCCTCCAGATCTGTTAAGAAAGGAGTTTATAAGGGGGAATGGGTTTAAGATTTACTCCTGTTGAACCTAAAAAAGGGATTGCCCCAACATTGTATCTAATAAGAGGGACATAATGAACCATTGTGCTGTGAAAGCTGCAAACACACTATAGCAGACAGAAGGGCAAGCTACTAGCTTAGGGAATGTGTAAATCGTATGCCTAAATACCCATGTAAATTAACATTTTTAATGGTCACCAACCAGGAAAACTAGTTTAATGAAGTATAAAAGTAAATAATATATAATATTGTAAACAATCATAATAGGGATGAAATAAGGTTTAAAGCATCAATGTTAAATACAGGAGTCAAAGAATTACCCATGAAACAGTTACTCATGTAAAACTATAGTCTCTTGAAAGGTTGCTAAATATTTCGGATTTACTCTTTGGACATGGTTCAGCCTAAACGTTTAAATGAAATAACCTGAAATATTTCTTGCATTTTCCCTCATTTACCAACCACAGTGTCAGGGTGCCCGATTGTACACATGCTCTTGTTGACAACTTTGTGTGTCAAAATGCTTTATATTTTTCTGTTACAAACATTGAAGTCTGCCATGCAATATGCTTGAGAACATCTACGGATACAAGCCTCTTTCTTCTTACCTTTATGGGATGAGGATCACATTACAGCGCGCCAGATATGGCAAAGCAAATGCCAGACAGACAGATAGAAATTCTATATTTTACATTATGATAATGTACACCAAATCTTTACTTCTACTACTGTGTGCCTGTGGCATGGATATTCTGTAACCACACAAATGGTGAATAGTATACTCAAGCCCTCACCCAATGTAGCACAGCAGTTCTGGTGGCAGGGATCCAGCTCCTGGAGGAGAGGCGGAAGCCTAAGCAGAACCCACTTTGTACCCAAGCAGGATACAACAGAGCCAGGAGAATCTAAAGTGTCAGTATCGGTCAGAAGTGTGGTCTGCGGCAGGTAACAGCGTAACGCTGTNTAACCACGCAAGACCAAAGCGTCCACATGAATATGCTAAATGGAGGTGTGGTGAGGCCCAAATGTTTTCTATTTCTGTCTGTCAGTCTGACTTCCACAACATTGGAAGACTTTACTTGAAAGGTGGAAAGCATCTTGATGTACTTACATCTTTCTGATTAGAATGGAAAAACCTAAGCGCAGCATTGCAGGCTTGTGATGCGGTCGTGTAGAGCCCTAAGGGTCCTGCATAACGAGTCAGCAGGTACCTGTGATAGAAGAAAAGGATTATTGTATAGCTTTAATTCTTTATATTGAACTGCAGCACATCAATGGAAGGTCTTCACAACTCACCCAATGGTGTCATGCTGAATGTGTTTAGCATCAAGGCTGCCATATAGTTCCATGGCTGGTTCAAATGCCCCCAGTGTACAGTATATACGAATAAGCAGTAGTTTAAACTGGGCATTTGAAGGGCTGTTACTTAATCCTTCTTCTAAGAGGGTAAGACAATGCCAAATAGCCCAGTCCTCACCTGTAGTGAATTAAATACAAGACTTTAAATCAACTTGTAAAAACTTGGTAGCACATTCTCTTTCTTTAAGATGTCTATCAGTGTTTCTAAATGCTGCTGGCAAGGATAAAAGCCCTGGCATGTACAGTTTATTTGTATGGTACAGAAGTATGCAGCATCACAAATTAAATAAACCATCCATATAACATTGTGTTGAATCTTGTGCACATCAGATGAAGAGTAAAACATAGACCTTTCTTAAGTTCAACTGAGGTACACATAGAAGGTACAGAGTAAAACAGCAACGTGGACACGACATGGGGTAGTATGTAAAGAGAGTGGTCAAGGTGTAATGCGGGAAGTAAATGGATGAAGATGGGTAGTGGCAAAACAAAGGACCTCAGGTGGAGGAGCAGCATGGGACTAGGATTATAATTACAGTGTGCATTGAACTCTGATGAGAAGGAGTTTATTGTATTTAAAACGTTGAATAAAAGCACAGACAATCAAGGTTTAAATGAATGTATGCACAATGTAGATATGTTCTGCTTACCAATCATCCACAGATCCAGGAGCATGTGAGCTCCTATCAAACAGTAGTAATCTGAAAACTGTAACTCCGTTTTTAGGCAGGTTTTCCCTATGGACAATTTAGCAGTTAGTAAAGAAAGTAATGTCTTATTGAAAAACAACAAATGCTTAGCTCTAAAACACAGAAATTATACTTACCAAATTTTAATCCATGCCTATATCTAGCAGTCATTTCTCTAATGGCCTGCTGCTTCTGTGCCTTGTCCATTTTGTGGTGGAGTCCAAGCAGCCTAGTAAGCTGGACCACACACAAGTGTCTCTGCATGGCTTTGATGTCCTCCGGCAATGGCAGGTCCATCTCAGCCGAAGCACTCAGAGGTAACGACCCCAGCAGTCTGTTTATAAACTACATAGAAGGGACACCGTTATTATACTTAGTGATTTTTCATCACTTAAATGAAGTGTTCATTCAGTGTAGTATTGTAGTACAAAGAACATTTCTCCCCGCTACAGACTAGGTAGCGTAATCAAATTATACATAGTTATATACAGTTATACATAGGATGTTACATAAAGCATATCTCTATCTCAGTGTAAACAAATAATTACATATCAGTAAGAATCTTACATTCCATATAGTACTGAAAACTCAATCTTTCCATAGGCCTTAGCAATAGTGCATGTCCACATTGATCCAATTTTTATTTCTGATTATTTATAAAATAAACAAACTCCCCCCACTAATAAGGTTGTATTAGCCAGAGAGGCGAGTATAGGGGCAGAGGAAGTTCTATTTTGCTTGACAGGCACCCCGTCCATTCAGCTGGGTGGGAAGCCTGTCATTTATGATTCAGTAATTTTTATAAAATTTTAACAAGACAATACAAACAATGAGAACAAAGAGACAAACGAGCAGATACCATCGCAGATGGCTGAGCTGAAAAAATACAAGAACATCAAATTAACAAAATGGCAAATCGAAAAAAAAAAAATAAATTAGAAAAACCCCAAATGCAAGCACCAAGTTAGAATATCGAGACCGCAATTGGCTGTCAACAGACAGAGCGAAAGTGTACCCTTGGGAGGAGAGAAGGTAAAGTGGAAGTGTACCGGTAGGCATAAATCTTGGAGGAATGAGGGAAGCCTGTCATTTATAAAATAACATCCTCTCTTCTCGGTTGAAGTCTGTACCGGAGCCTAGGTATGCTCTGGCTCTTTACTGCTCTAAGAAACTCCGGAAACTTTTCTGCACACATTTACTGAATAGTTTGCAATAAACCACAGAATGTACACTGTACTTACAACTGAATGCTGAGTAGGTGAAAGAAGATCCACAAAAACTTTAAGGTCAGTGAAGCAACACGGCTTGTCCCCAAACTTAAGGAAGTACTCAAACATCAGATTTTCTGGTTCTCCTGAGGAGAGTGTAAAGAATAAACATATTGGATATTTAATCACTATCAAACAGCCAAAAGCATGTGGATTCATTTAATGTTATCTAGGTATAATGAATAGCCACATATGGCTATGAATACACACACAATACTGTTCCTTTGGTGTGCAGTGTCTTAAAAATAAACTAGCTCCGCTTTACCATATTACTGACAAAAAACAAAGCCCCTACAAATATATATCCACTGTCAGAGCACAGATTAATTTCACGTACCCAGCTGGTATTCTTCATGACATCCTCTGTGCCTCAGACGACGAATTAATTCAAGTTTGGCCAGATGCGGCCCACGGAGTGGACGTGGATTCTTAGACTCTGCTTCTACCCGTTCTTCTACAAACTTGACTGCCTGCTCTATAGTATTGTCCAGGTCCCCCTCCAGTGACCTGTGAAAAGATCATTAAAAGCATCTATTAACAGCAAGCTAGTTTCTTACCTGTATAGAAACAAAGATCGTGATGACAGATGAAAGCCACAAGGCCCATCCAGTCTGCCCAGTTGTCTATTTAAAACTACACTGACTTTAGTTCATTCTCAATTGTCTTTGAGATTTTAAATACCTTTATAATAATCGAAAGTGTATTTAAATGAAATGCTCTTATGTGTTATTCTCTATCACCTCTGATAGGAGGCTATTCCACTTTTTGGTGAAGTAATTCTATTGTACGTCTCCTTTAGACCTAACATCCTCAAAATTAACTATGCCCTTGTTTTCGAATACACAACGCTGTTTTACCTGGTTACACTTCATCATATATTTGCGGATATCAAAATCTCCCTTTCCCTTCTATTCCATATTTAGTTGGTTTAGTCATATGTGATATGGGTTTTTGTATACATCATCGTGGCCCTTTTTTACACTTATGTATTTATACCCTTTGGAGATGACCTCCAGTCTCCAGAACTGAACACAGTATTATAGTTGGAACTGTAGCAATGTCCTATACAGAGGCATTACTACATCTCTCATGTTGCTACTGTTTCCTCTCCCTATGCAACCAGGCATCATAATTGCCTTTCCCATTGCTTCATTATATTGGCTGTCTACATTTATGTCCAATTAAATTATTTGTTTTTACCCCTGTGTTGTGTCTTCCCAATTACACAGGGAAATGTCACAAGGTAAAGGCATACTTTACTCACTATGCCATGTGTAATAACCCAACAAATCAATGCATTATANATTTTTTTCTTTAATAGTGTTACCATTAATTTCCATATTACTAATGTAAGGCTTACTGGTCCATAATTGGCAGCATTTTCTTTGCGTCGACTTTTATCAAACAGGACTAAAATTTGTTATTTGCAGTCATCATGAATTCTCCTGTTACCGTTGACTGATTGAATAGGTCAGTTAATGGTTTAGCCAGTANACATTTAATCCTTCTATGATGTATCTCATCTGGATCCATTGATCCATTAGCTTTGAGAGTTTCAATCATCATTAAACCTCATACTTACATTGGACCCTCTGCTGGCAAAGTCCACCCTTCATCAAGAAGATTAAACAAAGAGTCAAAGTAGGAGAGATAGAATTGCCAATCATCTGAGCTGCAAGACAAGAAAGGGAAAAATACATTAAACAGATAAACGCAGTACAGATCATGTGGACCAATCATATAGACAGAGAACACTTGTTGTAAAGTACATTATAGGGACAGATAATTCTGGAGGCAATAATGGTAGGATTGTCATTTCACCTTCTTACTATATAATGTGAGGNATATGTATCATACATTTCTATGCCCCCTATATAAGATGTCTTTTGTTGGCAATTATCTTCCAGAGCTCTCAGGGTAAAGTCAGACCCCCGGAATTGTGTTTGAGTGGCTGATGGAGTGACTGCTCAGAAGTATGTACACAGTGGCCCTCCCATAGGTGATCCCAGAGTACCAATTTATTCTGGCTTTCAAAAACCCTTGGTAGGACTTGGTCCATTAGCAAACTACTATTACTAGCAAAAGTCAAACTTCCTCTGCCACTTGTCTCTAAAAATGAGCCCTTTGCACATGTAATGGCATTTGTAATGAGATGCTACTCTGAAAATGATACATAGTAAAATAAA
>JABWIB010011296.1:0-14929 GCA_016617825.1 Platyplectrum ornatum | reverse complement strand
AAATGGAAGCCTTTCTAATGGTGGGGATGGATTATATTGGTTCTGTACAGTGAAGAGTACAAGGGGAGAGTGTTTAAAATTGTACTGTTAAGGCTGGTTTAAGCCCTTCCGTGTCATACAGATTTCAGCGTTGTCCACATTTCAAGTGATGGCAGCGTAGTAACTTAAAGTTTAAGGGAGTCTGGATGCTGTTCTGCATCTGGCCTCAGATCTTTGCTTNTGCAATGCAGAGTACAGCAGACACGAAAGTCTGGATCTGGTCCTNAGATCTTGATAATTGTTTACCAACTTGTATTACACTAAACCGACCTTTCTCCAGTTGTCTATTGTGTCATGTGTATAACCAAGGAGGTGACACAGGCCATGTACTCCAGTCACCTAGCAGAAAGAACATACAAAAAAAAACATTTTTGTTATGTATGTGTAATTTTATTGACTGCCTCTAAATATATTGTGTAAAGATCAAATATGTGTGGAAAGAATAAAACACTAATAAATATGGCTGGCTGCTGATGGTTGAAATACTGCTGAAATAGTCAGTAAAATGATGCTAGACTCTTAAGCTGGTCACACACTACAGCAATTATTCAGTTCAGTCATCCAGTTATTGGGAGACCAGACCAATAAGCATTGTACTGTGTAGGCAAGATAGAATTCATAACTGATGTCAATACTTTGTAGAGCCTGTGACAGTCGCTGTTCCTGCTGTTGTGGTTAGCATGTTGGTAAAGTGTCTCTGCTGCTGGTGTCTGGAGAATCCACTGCTCTCCTGACAGATGGAAGTCAGATGCAGGGTGGCATGTAACTCTCACAATGTGGGGTTCTAGTCCACTCACTTGCAGTAGCTAACTGGGAGGAAGTGTAATGTGCACAAGGGTTTGCTATGCACTGTAGCTATTTGTTTATGTCCCAGAAAATTACCAGGTCCTATATCTAAGCTCCGGCAAGGGAAGTGGAGAAGTTGCCCATAGCAACCAATCAGACTCTATCTAGCTCTGTTTCATTTTACATACTAGAGAATGTCAGCTAGAATCTGATTGGTTGCTTTGGGCAACATCTTGACTTTTCCATTCCCACAGTTTAGTAAATAAAGGACCATGAACCTGGTTTTCTGACACTTCATAATCTGTTCACAAGAGATCCATCATCTGCATGCCTAAACCCTGTATTGGGAANCAGGGATAGCAATGCAGATGATGCTAAGTGTGAGGAATTAGAAATGGAGGTAGGTGCGCATGGAGGAGTTAAGTTTAGGTATTACAACCACACACGATATGGGTATGCAGTAAGGTTGGATANAGACTGATGTTATTAATCTAATAAAAAATATTGTCATGCTTGTCATCACTAAATTATAAAACAAATACAGTAAAATGGTGTGGAAATCTTCTAATACTAAAATGGCAACTCTTCCTATTCCATAGGGAACAATTTACAAATATAATTAATAGGAAATGAGCAGGTCACCAGAATGACAATGTATTCAAACATTAACGCATTGTTTACTGCTTCTCATATGCAATATTCTGGGGAGGCCACTATCTGTTGTCCCTGGGACTAATTTAGAACAAATTTAGAGTTGGGGGCAACAACAAGACATAAGAACAAATGTGCAAAACAAACTTACAAATGGTACAGATTCAATGTGAAAGCAGAATAAGAGATCAGATATAATGTTTCCTAAGTCAACCATAGCTGTTCGGTGTTTGTGTCTAAGTATTTTTCATATATCCATTAACAGCTCATTTGTTCTACCTTGTCACCATGATATAAACACCATGCTATCGCTGGAATGCAGCTATAACTTACAGTTAAGACATTATTAAAATCCTCACGTGTTTCTTGGCACTGACGATANATATACTCCACTCCAAGGTAAATGTCACCTAAATTGTACTCATCCTTAAACACTGGCTTAGGCAACAATCCAGGCTGTAGACCCTGCAAGGATCCAAGTACAAACACATAACGTAAAAGCACAAACAGTGAGAATAGGGTCTATATAGGTTTTTCTCACCTGACATTCACATACCTCATGAAAAGGGAAAGATAATACATCTGTGGCTGTGTCCTTCTTTCTATAAAGCTTGTTAATACGACNGATCTTTGCATCATTTATGCATATCACCCCAACATCAAAACATTCAACTTGGAGGCATCTTCGGGCAATCTCTAGATTCTTACGCAGTGGGACTCTACGAAGATAGACCACGCGCTGGATGTTCCGTATGAGGAGAGACATCGCTCTGAAGAATGAAAACCAATCAGCATTCCATGTTTCCAAGTTCTACATTCACAGAGAGTGAAACAAATATTTACAATATAGTGATAATGGGCTGGATCCAGAACCAGCGTTTGTGGAGTCAATTGTAAAAAAAAACCCCAATATTCTCTCTATATAATTATTATACACATCTGCAGTTAGTAATAAACATCAGATACNAAACTGTGGGATTCGAAAAGTGGAGATGTTGCCTATAGCAACCAGTCAGATTTAAGCTTGTCAAGCTTACATTCCCAAATATGTAAAAGGAAACAGCTTGAATCTGNNTGGTTTCTATGTGAACATGAAGCTGAAACTCTTCATATTNTTATGCGAAGGATTTAGAAGGGTCAACATTGTTTCCGTTCCAAAAATCTACTGAGGTTCTAGTTATGGTTGGTTGTTAGAGCAACTGCTGCGTGAAATGGGAAACATCAACCTGTTCACTAATGCAATGTTTACATTACCACCTGGCAAAAACCTGCTGGAGTGCATAAAATCCAGATGCTATACTCCGTTCAGACTAAAGTGTTGACCTAAGTGTTGAATTTGGTGAAATTCTCGGGTCAACAGTGAACCCTGGAAGAAACAGTCAATTAACAGCACAGGATATGTCATTAGCTTTCTTCTGTGGCTGGTAAACAACAATCATGATGTTTACACAGCCAATCAGCTCTTCAGTGAACTACCCGGGTAGGCACTGTTTAAACTACAGGCGACCCGGAAATTACCCAGGAACAACGATTCTTATTACTCAGGCGTGAGATTGGGTAAAACAGGGTTGCTNACTTTTAGTTTCTGGCAATATGAGTGTGATGTGTGAGTGTGTATAAACAGTCCTGCTTTNATCCCCATCATGCCCCCCAGTTCTGCTTNTATACCCAACATGCCCCACTGTCCTGNGGAATTCAGTAGGGCTTATTTTCGGGGTANGGCTTATTATCGGGAAACACTGTATATGGATATGGTTGATGGTGGATAGGCCATCAACAAGCACCATCCATTCATAGTAAACCTAGGGGCTGGACTGGAGGCAGCGATTGACATGAAACCCCTACCTCACCCCAGGTCCTGGTAGATTTGCAGACTCCCCCCGGGATACTGGGAGAACTGCTTGAAATTCGGGAGTCTCCCGGGAGAGTAGGCAACCCTGCAATAATGCAGAACAAGTAACATGGGGATTTCGTTTTCTCCTCACAGTAAAAGCACATGTGCAGACATCACAACACTCGCCCATAGTCACTCTTCCCTTTCNTTACCTTTCACGTCATGAGACTTCACATACAGATACGGAGGAGGAACGTTACTGCCGGCGGAACTCGNTTTGCGCACACTCCAGGGAACGGTTTCCTAGAAGACCGCATTCTAGGGGCACCGGAAGTAGATGTGTTGACACCGGAAATAGACTGAGACATTCGCTTTTCGTGCGCTGTGGGGGCTCCCCAGTAATGTCTGTGTGAGTATACTATATTGTAAGTGTATTAGTGGAGCATAGTGTAAGTGTATGGTTACTGAGTTATCCTCACACCAATTCCTGTAATCACACAATGTGGGTCGCAGGACTAAAAGGTAAATAACAACTACAGGTCCGTGTGCNCTTCTACCATAATAATAGAGCCTGTGACACACCTCCCTGTCTACATGCTGCTGACATGTGCAGCTTCATAGGGTTCAATTTATGTCCTTTAGGCACTTATAACAATACATTAAATGGGTTACTTGAACCTGCGGCTCTTCAGATATTGTCAAACTACACATACTTTAACAGTTGNTACCTGACAAATCATGCTGGGATGTGTAATTTGACAACTATCTTGGGAGCCGCAGGTTGCCTTCGCTTAGCATAGGTTCATAATTTATCTAGAAATAAAAAATATTAGCATATATTTGATAAGATTAATGTCCCAAATATGTTCCATAATACACCCCCATGTTTACATAATAGTAAACAATGTTCTCCCATAATAAGTCACTTTATTCATTCTTAAATATGTTGTTTGTTTGCATAATACATGTTGAGCATCCATCATCTGAAATGATCCAACAACTGAAAGGTCAAATCACCATGTAGGAGTACAAGTGTTTTGATGACAGTTTATATGTTATTATCTTAAATGTATAAAATACCACAACAGTTGTTACCATGGAAAATTATTTAATGCAATATTTAAGGCATTTGTTTTATGTACTGTAAGATGTGTTTAGAAAGCATTTGAATGTATTTTAGTGCAAATTGTTTTAGTTTTAATAGAATTGTAAAATATTGATCAAGGCCATATCACCTGGCTTCCTATATAAGTAATTTTTGTGTGTTTTTTTTGCTTAGGTTCTTGGAATCTGTGCTGAGAAATTTGTACTTGTATGTGTAGCAGGTTCCCTCAAGCAAGATGAATTCTAACAACCCATTAGGGAATCAGCAAACATCTGGTTCCTCTACCCAAAACAACTTTATGTTTGGGCAGACATCATTGTTTGGCCAGAGTGCAACTAATAACTCTGTTCCTACGTTTGGGCAAAACCCTATTGGTCAATCTCCTCCAATGTTTGGACAGCTCAGTAATAACCAATCTGTTCCTACCTTTGGACAGAATACTTCTAGCCAGTCTCTCTTTGGTCAAACAACTGCTACACAGTCGTCTTTTCCATTTGGACAAACCTCTACTGGACAGTCTGCTCCTATATTTGGTCAGGCCTTAAGCGGGCTATCTGCTCCAACATTTGGTCAGACCACTTCTGTACGTTCTGGATCTATATTTGGACAGACTGCGACAGGACAGTTTTCTGCAACATTTGGACAGACCTCAGTTAGTCAGTCTGCCCCAGCATTTGGGCAAAGCTCAGTTGGTCAGTCTGCCCCAGCATTTGGGCAAGGCTCAGTCAGTCAGTCAGCACCAACATTTGGCCAAGGCTCTGCTGGACAGTCTGCCCCAGCATTTGGGCAGGTCTCTGGTGGACTATCTGCTCCAACCTTTGGACAGGCCACGTTTGGGCAGGGCACATCAGGGCAGTCCGCCACAGGCTTTGGGCAGGGCACATCAGGGCAGTCTACTCCAGCTTTTGGGCAGGGCACATCAGGGCAGTCAGCAACAGGCTTTGGGCAGAGCACGTCAGGGCAGTCCGCACCAGGCTTTGGGCAGAGCACGTCAGGGCAGTCNCAGGCTTTGGGCAGAGCACGTCAGGGCAGTCCGCACCAGGCTTTGGGCAGAGCACGTCAGGGCAGTCAGCCCCAGCTTTTGGACAGGCTATATCAGGGCAGACTACACCAGCCTTTGGGTCTACAAATCAGTCTTCTGCTTTGGGTTTAAGTACTCCAATATTTGGGTTTGGATCTGCTGGACAGGCTGCTCCTTCTTTTGGAAAGTCAACTGTTAGCCAGCCAGCATTATTTGGAAATTTTTCTTCTGGTCAGACTAATCTTACATTTGGACAAAGCAATACCAGTCAAGCATCTGTTTTTGGACTGACTACTACTAGTCAGAGTGCATCCCCATTTACACAAGCACCAACTACTCAATCTAATTCAGCCTTTTCCCAGACTACTTCTAATCAATCTGCTTCTTTAATTACACAGCCTGCTCCCAACCAATCTGCACCCATCTTTGGAAACAATGCCACAGCATTTGGACAGACAGGTGCTGGCTCATCTGCATTTGAACAGACTGCAGTAGATTCTAGCCAGAGTTCATTGTTTGGACAGAAAGCATCTGGAAATAACTTTACATTTGGTCCACAAGCTTCAGGACAGACTCCAATGCAGAATTCTAATGCCCAAAGTTTTAGTCAGACCACCTCCACTCAATCTGTCATGTCAACTAGTTCTTTTAGTTCTTTTAGTAAACAGGGTGCCAAACTGGAACCCAGTGGTGTTCCTGAGTATGGACAGCTCGGTTCTGCCCAACCACCTTCATATGCTCAGGCCACATCAGGACATGGATCTACATTTGGAAATACATCGACTACACTTTCTGGGAAGACAAATGTTTTTGTGGAAACATCAGATAAATCTTCTGTCTTTGGTCAAACGTCAGACAGTTCATCTGGTCACACTATAAATGCAGGTCAAGCTTTTGGAGCTACCACACAGGTTATAAATACTGCTAGGCCAGACTCCAGATTAACCACCAGCATGACAGCGTCCCCATTTTCTCATATATCTAGTGCATCTTCTGCAGGTTCTNATATGAACTTCAAACCCCCTGCAAATACATTTTTCAAACCAATTTTGACTGGAACAAGTAAACCCAATCCTACTAACACAAAGAGTGAGGAACGTCCCACATTTGGAATTCCACCTGGAGTTCCACAGAACAGTGGTTTTTTCAATTTTTCTTCTGACAAAAAAAGCAAAGATGATACTGCATTGTCCAGACCTTCTTTCGCTAGTGCTGATAGTAATTTCTCTACTTTTACCGAAGAAGCGCACAAAGGAATAAAGAGAAAAGATGATCAGGGACGATCTCCCCGCAGAAACGAATTCTCTTCCTCTGATGATACATCTTCAGATGTGCGCAGCGATCACCCTCCAGTTAAAAGGTCCGGCAGGGCAAATCGTGACTTAGCAGGTGCTAACCTTTTGTTAAGGAGCCTGAATGATGCTCTTAAAAGTCAAATAAAAACTCAACACAGACCAGAGGCTAAAAATGAAGATGAGGCCATCCCTCAGCGAGCTGAATCTGACACTGATTTTTCTGCACCAACTCATTCATTTGGAAGAAGTAACCCTCCTCCTGCTTCTAACCAAACTAGATTAGTTAAAACTAGCGCTGCATCAGTAGCTAGTCAGTCTGCATTTGGTAAGACCCAACTTCCAGCAGCAAAAATTCAGGCAACGTCCAGTAGAATGGTCTCAGTGGCAGGACCTAGCACACAAGCACCTGGTGGAGACCAGACTACAGCCAGTGCTAATCAGCTAGTACTGGAGGAGGGAGAGCTGCCTGATGATATTGAAGGTACTATTTTAAAAGTTGTACAATATTATGGTTTTGTTTTAACTTGTTTATATATTTTTTTAAGTAGCATTCACAAGATATAAAAAATAAATAAGATAACACCAATAGGAAGCTAACACATCTATTCTTGTTATTTAGCCTGGTGTATATAAAATACCAAACAAGCTTATGGTAAAAAAATCTGATAATTATGAAATATATAGGAGTCTCATGTATTGTGTATTTGAGACCTAGATATTTTGTAAACATTTCAGTGAGATTTGCAGTTCTTTATGTATAAGCATAGGAAATAAAGGCAGAATCAGATTTAATGATATATAAATGATATAAATTAATAACAAAGAAAACATTTGTCTTAGGCAGGACTTGACAAATTTCTTTACAATTTGTGAGGTGTTTCTGTAAATTCTTGAAAAAAGAATAATTTTATTTATAAAAATTATTTGTATAAATTTTATTTGACCATGTAGAGATATTGGGTATATTTACTAAGCAGTTAGATTGGAAAGTGGGGATGTTGCCCATGGCAACCAATCAGATTCAAGCTCTCAGTTTCATTTTACACACTGGAGAAGGTGAAATTGAATCTGATTGGTTGCAATGGGCAACATCCTCACTTTTCAACCTCACTGCTTAGTANATATACCCCATTGGGTTGTGATACAGCCCACAATCACTTATTGTATTGTTTTGTCCAGACACCACCTCTGAGATCACAGTAAACAAAGAAAAAGACTGTGATAGTTCTCCACGCTCNGTGCCTTTATCTCCTACTGATCTGAAAGTTATTTTTGTGAGGAACCTGCCACCAAACCTCAATCAGAAACCGATTTTGGATAACTACTTCAAAAAGTTTGGAAAAATCCAGCGTTTGTACTGCAGACCAAATAACAGGATGGCAATTATTCATTTCACCAATCATGTAAGTGTTTCATAATGTGTCATTTATTTACATATGTGCAACTTTTGTTGTCTTCTTGAAAAAATAAGTCCAATATAGAGTTTGCATATAATTCTTATGACTGATTATTTTTTAGTATTCGATATAAAGATACTGTTTTTCATACCTGCTGANTACAATTTAGGTTTATAAACCAGAATTTACTAGCACTAGCTTGGCCAAGTTAGTTGTAGTCTCTCACCATCAATAGGTGATACCAACAAATTGAGCATAGAACACAGACTATTAAAACATCTACAAATCAAAAAACAAATTAATTTTTTTACATTATTTCCGCATTTCAAATTGCATTGAGAAAAATTTGACTAGGAAAAAACAACATACCTAAAGACAGCTACAAACAAGGCCATGTTAAGGTCTATAAAATTGGACAATCTGATCTGACCTGTTATTTGGACAATTTCGACCCCACAGTAATTTGTATGCTTTGCCAACTCTTAATAAAAATTCTCTGCTAATAAAATAAAAATATGATCGCACTAATCTGAATAGGTGTTGTTATTATTATTATAGTTATATCGCTGCTTCATCATAACTGTTTCTCATTTGTTTATACAGAATTCTGCTGCTGCTGCCAAGAAAGCAGGGAAGAGATTTCACAAGGATGTTTCCATATTTTATCAACAAAAAAAAACAAAAAAAACAAGTAAATGATTTGTTAAGTTGGATTTAAGTAAACTATTTAAATGCAATACATATAACATATGTACTACTGTTTTCTATTTTCAGGTCCAGCAAAGAAAGATGCTGTAGTTACTAAAAAACTAAATCCAGTAGAGGAGAGAGATGAAAGGCTGACTGAAGAGGAAAGCGGCTCCATTTCATCACCTGTGCGCAGTTCTCTTTTCCGGGGATTGAAGAGGTCCATGGAGTACAATTTTCATTAAGTTGGTGTGTTACGCTGAGAGATTTTATTTTAAATAATCTGTTTGTGTCTGTTTTGTATCCATAGCTCACCTCACAAGAAATCAATGTTTTCCAAAACACTTCAGTTTGACATGGACAGTCCAGATGCCCCAGCAAGTTCTTCTGATACTGTAGGGACTTCTCTGAAATCTTCACTTTTGCATCTTGGGGGTACTGTGGCTGAAACTTCGGAAGAAAAGTATCGTCTCCTTGACCAGAGGGACAAGATATTGAGACAAGGTAGCCTACATTGTCTATTGGTTCTGGCACTGGTCTTGCATAATCTATTATGTTNTTCACAAAATGTACTGTACGTTAATGTTACACAACTTTTATTTTATGTATGTGTTGTTGATTTTTTTTACAATAATGTTTTGTTTGCCAAGCATAAAAGATGCTATAGTTCATATGTCAGTGATGTATTACTTAACATCTACTCCATAAGTATCTAGCGTAGACGTTTTTCACTTACATTCCGTATTTCTCTTAAGGCCATCTGGGCTGGATGAGGCACTGAGAAGGTGGCCATTAAGCACATAGTATACAGTTGTCTCTTANACTTGCGAGCACTAAAATTCTAGTTTGCTTCTTGCTTGTCTGAATACGTTTGGATGTGTTCTAGTGCGATTCAAGGTCAATGTTAATTGACTGTTCAAAACCAGTCCTGGGTGTTGTTTATGGATAAATATGTCTCTTATTTGCTGATCTACAACCCTAAAATTACTGTCCCAATCTTAGAAATTCAGTATTGTCACCAGGAATTTCAGCTGAATTTTATATTTGGTTCATACAAAAAGGAGGATGTGTAAAGTCTTTAATGTATGATCTTTAATGTATGATTTTAAATTACTTCCCCTCCCATCATGCGTATGCTCTGTGCAAGTGTACAGTGCATGTGTAATTATGGTGTTTATNTATCAGAACATGTACAGAATACATATAAATTCCACATGCTGTTGTATGCGTCATTGGATCCTTTCATAGTTTATATTTGTTTTATATCACTGTCTCTTACCATTTCTGTCTCTTATTTGTAGCCAGAGTAAAGCGGACTGAGTTAGACCAAGCCAAACTCTTTGTGGGGACCTGCCCTGACATGTGCCCTGAGAAGGAAAGATACATGAGGGAGACACGCAAACAACTTAGTAATTATGAGTTATTTCCAGGAACTGACAAGGTAAAGTCACTTCATCTTTATATTTGTTTGTCAATAAAATCTAGTATTCATAATCATAAGTGAAAAACCATCATTCGTCACATTCATTGCTGTTTAGTTAAAATAATTGGTAACTAGTTATTTTAGGTTTATTAATTGCATTTTTTCCCCTAGGTTAACCATGCAGCTGCCATTAAAGAGTACAGTCGTTCATCAGCTGATCAAGAAGAGCCATTGCCTCATGAACTGCGCCCTCTGCCAGTGTTATGCATGACTATGGATTATCTGGTTACACGTATTATGAATAAGGATGAGGAAAACTATCGAGATTGGTATGACTTTGTCTGGAATCGCACACGTGGGATTCGCAAGGTAAGAATTAGGTGTCTGCTAATCACAATGNACATTGCATAGATATTTTTATATATTTGCATTATTATTCAATGCAGCTTTGCATTTGACACTCAATGTCTGTATATAAAAATGTCCCCTCCCCCCTACTATGAACATTACATACTATTAGGTACTGCCCAGACAAATGTTCATAGAGGTTATGTAAAGTGTCCCCCAGCAATATAATCAATCAAAAATGTATCAACAGCCCAAAAGAAAATTCTTTAATCAGAATAATTTTTTTATGTAATCATACTTAGTAGAAGGTATAGCACAACCATAAAAAGCAAAAAACTTTGTTCAGCAGTAATCAGCATTTTTTTTTCTGCAAGGGCAACACATTGGCTCAGAAATTAACACTAGTACCTCATAGTGTTGAGCTGTAGTGCCTCATGTCTACTTCCATACACAATACCACATATGCTCACCCATGAACAGTAGTGCCCTTTACAATAGTCTCCTGTATATATCCCCTTTTGTTGATAGTCACTTACCATAGCAGTCTTCCTTTGTAGACTGTTGTGACGTGAGTGCAAGTTCTTCTGTGGTCTTAGGGTAGTGCAGAAGCCCAAACAAAAAAAAACTGAAGTCAATTATATTATGTAACAAATGGGCAGACATTTTCAAAACTGGATGCCATAACCTTTTTAGAGTGACCATGCAAACACTGACTAAATGTTTATCATACTGACTTTTATGTGATGGATTTTATTTTCTATTCAGGACATAACACAGCAGCACTTAAGTGATCCTTTAACCGTGTCTCTGATGGAAAAGTGTATGCGATTTCACATCCACTGTGCTCATGATTTGTGTGAGGAGCCCATGTCCTCATTTGATCCGAAGATCAACAATGAGAACTTGACAAAGTGTCTTCAAAGTCTGAAGGAGATGTATCAGGACCTGCAAAATCGAGGGGAAACCTGTCCTAGTGAGCCAGAGTTCCGGGGCTACAGCGTTTTACTCAACCTCAACAAGGGGGAAATTCTCAGGTGAACCCACTTTCTCTTTATAAGTACAAATAACTTCACTTTCAACACTTTTATCCTTATATTTCCAGCTTATTTTTCTAATTCATGTTTTATTTTTCAGAGAGGTGCAGCAATTTCCTCACGCAGTTCGTAATTCTGAAGAAGTGAAATTTGCTGTTAAGGTTTTCTCAGCCCTAAACAGCACAAACTTTGTTCAGTTCTTCAGGCTAGTCCGTTCTGCATCTTATCTTAACAGCTGTATATTACACTGTTATTTTAATCAAGTAAGTTGCATTCCAATTTCTAATGCAGAACGTTTGTTTAGATTTGCCTTTTTGTTTTCGTTATTTTACTATATAACTTAGTTCACTGTATAATGTTGTTTTTTAGGTACGGCGAGATGCACTGCGTGTCTTGAATGTAGCATATACACCCAGCACTCTGAGATCCACCTTATTCCCATTAGAAAATGTGGTGCGCCTCTTGTTTTTCCAAAATGTGGATGAAGCTACAGAATTTCTCACAGCATACGGCTTATGTGTATCAGATGGGTAAGTGTATATTTATTTTTGTATCTATTGAATTTTTTGCTTTTTTCATACTTACATACTTTGTCTCATTTATCTTTTCAATTAAGTTTTGTAGAGTTGAGCCGTACAGCCTTTGCAGAACCAGAGGTTCCATTGCCACCAAAAAGGTCCTTGGCTATTCTGAATAAGCGTAATGTTTCTGTTGGGGAAGTAGTGAATGGAGGCCCACTTCCACAGTATTCCTTGCATGTTCCAGTGTGCAGCTTTGACGAACAGAACAAGTATATTGGAAGCAGCAATTTTGTAGGACATGGAACAGGTCAGTATTTAGACATACACTAATTGTATTGTATATCTTAATTTCACTATTCCATGTGTTAAATTAAACAATATGTACAGAAATGTTATAATGGGAGTATGGTAGTGCATCAAGGTGCACCTATGAAACCCTAGGCAACTGCATAAGCTTTACCACCCCCAGGAGCAAATAATGTTCAGCAGCTGGATGTGTATCTGCTTCTGCTGACTGAGCTGTTTCAAGCATCTGAAGAATGCAGGGGCGGATGTAGAATCTGTCCTGCTGCAGAGCATGAGTGGAAGGAGGAGATTAAAGAGAAACCAGAGTGGTTACTGAATGGAGTTTTGAGATACCCAAGAACTGGGAAAACACTGAAGCAATGCAAATTTAAATGGTGGTTAAGATAGAATTGTGTGCACAGGCTTTACTGTCTGTTCACAGTGGTTGCTGGAATGATGGATAAATTGTACTGGTGGTAATACANCTCTAACCAAGGACCGAATCCAGCCCTGTGTGGGGGTGTTATGCATGATATGAACAAACGAGGGGTCGCCTTCTGTCTTCTTACAGTTATGTCTTAAAATTTTGTATTTGTCTTAAAATTACAGAAAAGTTTGATGGCAAAGATACTGCCTCTCAAGATATACCATTGAAACGGACGGTGGTAGTTCTGCCGGATACTCGGGAGTTCTCTTCTGTTGGCCCGTCCATCATGCAACCAGTCGTGGTGCCAGAGTTACCCCCATCTCCACCAAAGCCAATTTTTACTGATGAGGTACCTGCAGAATGGATGTAACCATTGAAAAGCTAATGCTTTCACATTTATCTCTTTTAACACTCTTAATCTATGTCTATTCCTGCAGGATGTGGTTGCTGTGATTGATGGTATTGTGGAAGAGACTGTGAAAGAATTCAGTTCTGGTATCGGCCTGGCTGGAGCAGTGTACATTTCAGCTGCACTTAGGTATATGCCTTGTGCTTGGCTTTCTTATTGCTTATGTAACATTTTTGAAGACNGTCATGTACTGTCATGGGCATGCCTTGTTATTACAATATACAGTATAGGCATTCGCCCACACTGCGTTCTAATGAAAAGTTACAAATACATTCCCAGGAATAGTTAACTCTTAAGGTAGTCTGGCTACAAGTTTATGCAATGGAAGTGGTTGGCATCGTGGCCGCACAGATAAGTCACTATTGCATACCTTCAATGGCAGATTCTTATGTGAACAGCAGCAGGCCCAAGCAAAGAGCAAGGACAGATAGATTACAATATTGTAACTTGGCACAATAATACATAATGCTATCACAATGAAGTGTATATAAACAAGTGCATTCTAAAAAATAAAACCGCATAAAGAAAAAAATATATGCCATGTCAACCCCACTCCATAAAGCAGCCCACACAANAAATAAAATACAGTACACCAGAATGAGCATAATGCACATCCAGGAATAGTCAAGGAGAGAGGAACAAATCCCCATGCGTTTTGCTGGCCATATAAGCTGGAATGATTAGAACAGTTTTATTGATCTACACAGTACATGCATTATTACTTTATTTTGTATGCTTTGCACTACAGTACACCAGAATGTTCGGTAAAGTGTCCTATATCTAAATATTTGTTTCTTTCTGCAGTGAGTCTACTTTGGTTGCAGATAAACTTCTTGGAGATGTTGTAACAGATTTCTCAAAAAACATTGCGGTCGATGTAGTGACAGCAGAGACTGAAAGAGTTAAGGAGGAGAAACGGAGACAGGCGGAGGAAGCCAGGCATGTATTGGATTCAGTCCAAGTGAACATTTCTGTTTAGTGATACTTTGGGGTTTTAGTTTATTTAATCTAAAATAAAGTTTTCTAACAGGCTAATTCGAGAAAGAGAGCGAATGATTTCTATGGTGAGCCAGTCGGAGTGTGAAGCGTTGCTAACAGAAGTAATTACTGACAGCATCAGGACAGTATCCAGCCAAGAACTGCAGTGAGTGTTCAGATAATCTTTGTCAGTGCTTATGACTGTAGCAGACATAGATTATACTCAAACAGCACTTTACGTTGTCTTTTGGAAAAGTTCTCTCTGCTCACTGATATTAGTACCAGATAGTTGAGTAAGACACAAAGGCAACAGATAATTTGAGGTACTTTTCTGCAATTTTACAGACCAAACTGCATTATTATTCACTATTATTCTAGAGCTTTAGGACCATGACCGATATCAATTGCCTACTGTCTTGTTGATTTATCCTGTAATTAATGCTCCTATGATTTCCACAGATTAAAATCTCACAGCTGCTAGTGGCTGTATTCATCCTGACTGTACCACCCACTCACATACATGAATGATTTGAATAATCAAATAGATTTTTTCATAAACCGTGTTTTTCTCCTATCAGACCATCTGGGGGACACTGGTACAATGGGGTTGTGTAGGGCCAGATAGGAGTGGGCACTTAAATGGTTAATTTTTTTGTGAGCTGCACGCTCCTCCTCCCTGCAACCCCCGC
>JABWIB010011294.1:8892-19812 GCA_016617825.1 Platyplectrum ornatum | reverse complement strand
TGCATTACTAAAGTGCTTCATGTAGGAAGTTTCCACAGGAGAAATACAGTGTATGCCTTCAGTGGGGAAACTTTATATCCCCCAAGTGCCACTGTGTATAATATATATATGTNTGTGTAATACATTCTTCATTGGTAACTTGGGCTGAGGTATATGTTATATATTTATTTATTGCTCCTCCATTTGTTTATGTATTCGTATAGCTTGTGTACTGTTATAATTAGAGGGTGATAGGAAAGACGCTTGTGGTTCCTGTGCCCTGAGGCTCTATGCAGATAGGCGCTGGAATCCATGGAATAACNGCATGATGGAATGAGTGGTGGCAGAGGATGATATTGATTGAGGAAAATAAATACATACATGTCACATCTACTGAGCGACTTGTACGTGTTAGATCTTTGTTCCCGAGTTCCCAGAGTGCTGGGGGGAGGGTAGCATTGATCACATTTCACTAGTAGACACATCCTGTAGGATTCTTCCCTGGGAGTTGCTGCTGGCCTCTCCTCACATCTGCATATTCATTCTCCTAACACCCAGGGATTACACATCTGGATTGGAGCTGGCATCAGATGCTACCTACATATAATAGCCAACAAATGTCGCTTTTTATTTTGATGTCCAGTGTGTATTAATGGCTTATTAATCTGTATAATGTACATGACACATGTACAGTGCATATACTAAGTAACACTCTCATCCTGCTGCCAGATGCTGTGTATACCGTGACACGCAGTGACTGATCAGCGTTACCTTGTTTTCTGCCATGGTATCTGGTTTGTTTAATACTTGTATAAATAAATCGATTCTTCAGCTTTAATTGCATTTTGTGGTGTGGTCGATGTATTTTATCCAAATACTCCTCCTGTAGTGTCTCCACTCTAGCTGAGGATAGCCTTGTTCTGTAGCTGCTGATGGAGCTTTTAAACTGGTTTCTGTAAAGTAATCTTTTTAGGTGTATGGCTCTAGGCCAGGGGTAGGCAACCTGCGGCTCTCCAGGTGTTTTCAAACTACAAGTCCCAGCATGCTTTGCTAGGTGTCCACTATATCTATGCAGTTAAGACATGCTGGGAGGGGGCGGTATATCGGGGTAAAGCAATCCTATAGAGCAGGGGTAGGCAAATTGCGGCTCTCCAGGTGTCTTTATGCTGGGACTTGTAGTTTGACAACGCCTGGAGAGCCTCAGGTTGCCTACCCCTGATCTAGCCGGGTGAGATAGCAGTACATATCGCCCTATAGGTTGCTCAGGATTAGACCCTTCTAGTCTACCGCAGGTGGTATGATTGTCCATTGGTTCTTTTGGAAGAGTGTGAGTTCATATTGTCACTTCCCTTATTTTATTGTGTTCTGATGTTACTATTATGACTGTGACACCCNGGGACTGAAGGGGTAGCCAAAAGACCCCATAAGGAGATTAAAGTTTCATTAACAATACTTCCCTGCACTTAATCCCAAAGTAGACCCAATTCTTTTCCCTGGATAGATTGTATGAGTTGGGATTGGTAATTGGTGGATTTTTATTACCCAAATCTAATAATAATATAGGAACACCACACAAAAGATTTTAACTTTTTATTTTACTATTGAAGGGTCTTCAAAGGCCAAGACCCTGGTTCAACCCTTTATTTAAAGACATCATAATGATATTATAAATATTTGGCTATGAATACTCAATGCCCATTCGGTCGCAGCCGTGGCAACTTCACAACTTTTATTAATGTATTTAACTTTACTTTAATTAACTTTAAGGTTTGTTAAACTTCTGGGGAATTTAGCCCGATTACTCTATGGCTCTTTAATGTCCCTATCAGAGCCAGAGGGTATCTGTGGTGAGAGTTGTACTCCTAGGCCTAAATTCACTAAGCGGGGACTTTGCTGGGGAGTTGAAAAGTGGGGATGTTGCCCATAGCAACCAATCAGATTCAAGCTCACAATTTGCAGTATGTAAAATGAAACTGATAGCTCAAATCTGATTGGTTGCTATGGGCAACAGCCCCACTTTTCAACTCCCCAACAATTCCCCTGCAAACTCCCTGCTTAGTGAATTTAGGCCCTAGTCTTATAAGTCTCATGCACTCTGCCAAAATATTATTTGCTGGGTGTCGTACGTCTTCCCCAGGTAATTCCATCCAGAGTGCCCGGGCTACAGCCCTGTGTCTTGCAGCAGGCAGTTCCCCAGACTGGGGCAGCGAGGAGGTGGTGACAGCGTTTACCTGGTGTGGCTGGCCAGTCTCATCCTTGCTTTTCTCACTTGGCTGTGCATACCAGTTCCATGCTCTAAAGTGCAGGCGTTACTCCACAGCTCCAGCTGCACATCGCTGCTACCATTTCAGCCTCTCCCTTTCCTACGCTTCTTTCTCTCACAGGGACGTCTACCGGGATTCTCCTCCAACATGCTGTTCTCTGGAAAAACAGGTTGCCCCTCAGGGTTCTCCTCTGACTCCGATCTGATGGTGGTCACCACTATGGGGTATATTTACTAAGCTGGGAATTTGCTGGGGAATTGAAAAGTGGGGAAGTTGCCCATAGCAACCAATCAGATTCGAGCTCACATTCTCCAGTATGTAAAATGAAACTGAGAGCTTGAATCTGATTTGCTATGGGCAACTTCCTCACTTTTCAATTCCCCAGCAAATTCCCTGCTTAGTAAATATACCCCTATGTTACCATGACAGCTGAAGTAGCTATACAACGGTTCAGCAGCAGCTCCTGCCGCAACGCTTCATGCATCAGACCCCCTACCTTTGTGTCTGCATCCATCGTGCATCCACTCCATCATTACCATCATATATCATTAAATAAGTATTTCAACCTGCTGATTAGGGATGCAACTGTAATAACATACAGTTCATTTGGAAAGTATCCGCAGTGATTTGTGTTTTCCACGTTTTATTATGTTACAGCCTTATTCCAAAATGCAATGTATTCATTTATTGCTCTCCGAATTCTACACGAAATACCCCATAATGACAATGAGAAAAAGTAATTTTTTTTGACATTTTTGCTTATTTATAAAAAAAAAAACAAAGAAATTGCATTATGGGGCCAATTCATTTTCACTACAGTAATAGATGGGGAAAAAGCATGGAACCAGTTTTTCCCGTCTTCGCTGGGAATTGGATCAGCCCCTAAGTATTCACAGCATTTGCCACAAAGCGCAAAATTTCCTCTGATCATCCTTGAGATGTTCCTCTAGGAACCCAAACCTGCACAGCCTCTGGGAAGTGTTACTCCTCTTGAATTAGGATTGGTGAAATGTATTCCAGTTGAGTTGTACATGGAATCGGTGTGAATGAGTGTCCAGAATCTGATTTCATGAGAAACCCAAGAAGATTCTTTCTTTTTCCTCTTCCTGCGTTTGTGGATGTGTGTGCATTGTAATGGATGGTATCTGCTTTCATTGACAGCAGCAGGAAGGTGTAATCCGTGTAGGAGTATCACTTGCGGTGACTTAAGTGTTATTTCATTGAAAATGTATAGAAGAGTGGTTTATAAAACCTTTCTGCCCTTATTCATATACAGGGAAGAGAGCGAATGTTATCATGGGGGAGGGTTCATATCAGTGTCCATAGTTTCAGCTGTTTCTTTTTCCCATGTAGATCTGCATTCATAATATAGCAGCACATTCCAACTGGTCCAACCCACATATTTTCTGCAGGGTAACTTCAGCAAACGGCTCTGGGCTTTAAAGTATTGTTATTTATATCATCTACAGTCTGTACCCAACCTTCATTTATTATAAAGAAATGAAAATACAAACAGAGTGTTCCATGTAATGCAAGCTTCTCACTTTATGATTAACTGATGAAACTATCTCGCTGGCCTAATTGTGAATGTAAAAAATATTACTTTGTTTTACTGGATTCATTGAAATTCCTCCCATTAACCTGCCTTTCTATCAGAAATATAAATGCACCTCTGCACTCACCTAGGACATAGTATCCCACACAGATTTACAGAGGCCATTTCAATCGCTTGACCGACCCCAAGTAGCCCCTACGCTGAATATAATTCCCTCTTGGTACCTGTCTAGAGAGAGAAGAATGTGAGGCTGGACTGCATTGAAAACCTCCCACTATCAATCCAGTCCATAGTTAGGAGACTTTGGTAGTATTAGTTCCATATTGCAAACCAGGTCACTCTGTAGTCTTGTGGTCAGTCCTACTCTACATATAAACTTGCTATGATTTAAATAGTAATTAGTTAAGTAATTACATGCACACAGCTTTGAAAGGTAAAAACATCCCAAGCTATAGCAATGGACATTGGCCAGGTTATACGAGTAGTAAAATTGAATAATGAGTGGAACTATGACAGGATCTGAATGCAGAAACCATAAAAAATGGAATTTGCTCTACTGTAAATATTTGAAATATCACATATGTTTCTTGGGAAGCTTTTTTTTTTATTATTTTAAACATAGATAATCTTACATTATTGTTTTGGGACCTTCAGTCTAGTTCTGGGAATTATATCACTATGATAAAATAAGAATTTCTTCTTAGTACAAGGATATTTTGGTAAGTAATTTGTCTATAATTTTTATTATTCATTTTTATTTNTAAACCACCATGCGGCTTCCGTAATGCCGTGCAATTGGGAGAAACACTACAATTGGTAACAAGGCAATCTGTATAGGAAGGGGTACAAAGTGATTACCGAGTGGTGGGGAATAATGGGAACTGGTCGGCTAGTAGTAGGGAAGGAGGAAGATGACCAGTGGATGTCCTGTCTCTTGCAAGTTTACATGATAAGGGAGGTGGAGGACAGTACAGAAGAACATGGGTGAGGGAGGTGAAGAGTGGAAGGACATTTACCTGAGGTAGGGTTAGGAAACATAAGCTTTAATGTATAGAAGAGGTTTTCCATTAATATGCCACCTTATTACATTATATATATATATATATATATATATATATATATATATATATATATATATATATTCCTCAAGGACTAACCAACTGCTGTTTTGTATAAGATTTTCCATGTTTTATTGTAATGGACACTTATACTCAAAGGACTTTTCCTCAGTCATAGTTTCCATTTTGTTTATCTGATTAGTGACTTGTATTTCTTAGTGAAATCTTTAGAGAACTGTTTTGTTCATTGCATTCTTGCCATAAGTTTATTAAGCAGAGACTTGCATAATATCACCAGTATTGGTATACTGACTGTAGAATTTGATTTGAGCCGGACATATTCTGTTGAGGTTCAAATGTTCATACATGGGGTTGGATTAGGTAAATAAAAGTACCCAGTGTGCTGGTGTGAATGCCTTACCAATGCCCTCCTCCACTGCAACCAAGTCCATGATTCCATGCCTCACAGGACATAAGATGATGAGTGATAGGGTTTGGGGAGAGATCCTGAAGCTCTGTGTTTTCATGATACTAGAGGGCAAGTGAGGTCTAATCCATATATATTGTGATCTTTGCAAAACAGATCTATATCTATATATATATATATATATATATATATATATATATATATATATATATATATATATATCTATTGTAAGAGATTACAAAACACTGTAAAAGACACAAGCTTCTGAGGGGTGTAGGCCATGAGTTTTGATGGCCTTTATCTAGTTTAGCTCCTAATAACATAATTGACTTTTGCTAAGTTATAGTATAGTTCTATGCAAACTATTTTGGCTTTAAGAATGCTGGAACTGCTGAAGTTCATCTAACTAGGTAGCATGGAGTGGCTGTGTGGAAATCAGTGTTTGTATTGTTTTTGTACAGCTGGATGACTACAGTATATTCTGTCATTTAGGATTTTGCTCTTATGTTTTTAATAAATATTTTGCAAACAATTTATTTTTAAATAAAGAAGCTAATGGTTTGTTATAGGTGAACTAACAATTGAGATAATATACTCTTGTAACTTTGTTTATCTAGCAACAAGCTAAAGGAATTAAAGATGTTGGGGACACAGCAGTTTGTATTGAAGATGTCACCGTGGAGAAGGAAGGATTTATGGATGAATTTTTCCATCAGGTAGGAAATGGTTAATTCAACCCTTTTATGTAATATAGATTATCTTGTTTCCTTATTATCTAGGCATATTTATCAGATACTGGAAGGTCAGTACTAGAGCAGGAAATAGTTTTCATCAATGCACATGTGTTTCCTTACAAAGAACTGCATGATAAATCAAATGATTAACATTTGTAAAGGACCTGCATATATCGCTGCTGCTTTCTTAATGGCGTCTCCGAATGTAATGTTTAACCACTTGTGTTTCTGTAGTATTACTCATGTGACTCGCTATTATAACCACCGGTGAGGCAGATACATCTGACATGTAATCAGGAATATTCTTTCTATCAGCTTTTATTGTGTAACTCACAAAGCACGAGCACAGAATACACCCATTTAGCAAAGCTGAGCCAGTGATATAGCAGAAAGTCTAGTGTGAAGCTCAGTCAGCAGCACATTTCCATGCACCATATAAAGTGTACTTTGTCATATACACACATTGTCAAGGCTAGCCACTAATTCAAACCATACATTTTTATTATGACAGACCATAAAAGAATAGCAAGCAACTCTGCATCTGTTATGTATTACTCCAGATTGTCCCCAAGTGTAAACTCTACACAGGTCCTCTGTTTTTGTATTATGTAAACAGCAAATATACCATGACAATGTATAATGCATACATTTTACCCAGTGGTCAGATAATGCATACACCTCACTGGTCCTCATTGTTAAAATATGACTTTTTTTTGTTCACTAAATGCATGTATGTTCCTGGTATGAACCACCTGAAATAATATACTAGTGTGTGCAAGTAATCTTCCTGCACCAAATGGCTAAAGATTGGATGCAGTCCTAAAACAGTCTACCTACCTGAGAAGTAGTCTGTTAGGATGGGGACATTTTTAGAATAGTGCTGGGGTTATGGGTTTGTGTTTAATCAGGACCTGTGCTTGATGCTGCAGAGTTCTTCTTCTGTTTCCTTCCATAGGNTAAGTCTGTATAGTAATTCAGTTACTGATCTACTTAAGCAGCAGCTAACTAATGCATACTATACTAATGTGCATATGTTTCATGCATGACGCAGATTTTTAATAAAGCGAAATATCCAAATTTACGAGTAGAATCTGTAGTCAATATAGGAGCTAGAAGCATATTTCTTCCCCCTGAAATAATTCTCCAATTGAATAAGCTACAAATGTTTGAGTTTCCGGATTAATTGGACATATGTAAATGTTTTACATTGTGTTGTATTGTCTCTGCACATAATAATATCCATCTGGAGTATACTATTGACTTTCAGTTTACCCAGTACTAGCTACACTTGTAGTTTCCTTCTCTTGTTGCTTTATAACTTAAAATGCCGCTACGTATCTCATATATAAGAGATGGAGATGTTATTTGTTTTGTTTTGTTTCTTTTACTTTTCAATAGGTAGAAGATATAAGGAACTGCATTGCTAAGATATCAGAAAATGTGGAGGAGGTGAAGAAGAAGCACAGCACAATTTTATCTGCACCAAACCCAGAAGAAAGTAAGCTGTAAAATATAANTCTTGTCCCTACCACTGCACAATGCATGATACCAAATGAAAGTATGAAATTGTGATAATGCTCTCTTTATCTTTATATTGATTTTGGCTTTTGGAAAGGGAAGATTTTATTTTTAGGTATATGGTATGTACAACATGTACGTATGCACAGTGAATGCAAGATACTTGCATTGTCACATGGGCAAGTTTTCTATTCTGACAGCTGCTGAAATAACATCCAGCTGAATTTCTGGTCAGATGAAGAGGTCCAGCTAAACTTTCCTCATAAGCAATTCTCCTTCATTTTTCACACACGCATGTAACAGCTGGAGAATGACTTTAAGGTCGTATAGCTCTTTCCAGCAAGCAAATAAAATGTTCTGAGATAATAGAACCGGGAGCATTTCCATGACCACAACTCCATTAGTCATCAATGCTTTGCACTGTCATGATACCTCCGATGTGATGTATAGACTAAGGCTTCTTTCAGGCAGTGCGAGTTGTCCATTATGGAATTGAATCTTGCACTGTGTGTGTATAAATACATAGACAGCTGCCACCACCCTACAACTCTGTCCAGTTATGCTGTATACCATGAGGCTGTGGTCTATGTACCACTGTAATTAGATCTGTTGAATTTCATGTAATATTTCTATGTGAATTTTAAGCTGTGATGGTTTGTGGACATGCCTCCTATGGTTGNTGTACATGGGCTATCTTGTCTCTCCTAGTTTTCAGCGTTCTGCTTACAGGAGGATGATAGCTTTGTTTTTGAAGCCACTAAGATTCATGACTGCACAGACTGGCTTATATATGTGATTTCTATCTGATTGTCAATTTCTTTATCTGTGGTGAATGATTCTGTTTGGTCAGGAGACAAGAGTACTTCACAGTTGGAAACGAAGATGAAGCAAATGCACAATGTTTATCTNGTGATAGAGTGGATATGAGCTTTCTTTTGATTAACCCATAAGTGGCAAGAAACTCATTTGAATTTATTATTTTTGCAGATGTATTTGGTTTGTTCACTTCAGCAAAATGCCTTAGCGTTTGAGTTTTAAGAAAACACCATATTATTTCTAGTTTACTTATACCCTGTTCCCTCTGCGGCAAAACCAAGGTTGTACCTGGATGATAACAGGACGGTCCAGGTCACCAACAATGTGAACAGACCAACCCTGGTTTTTATAGGGATTATCCTGGGAGGAAAAAAAAAAATAAAAATTCTTACAAGCACAATTTCACAGGTCTGTGGAGCAGTGAGAAGGGGGTCTGAAGAAGTTGGGTTGATAAGTGGCACAGCAATATCCCGGATTTTTAAACCTGGGATATTGCCATGTCAGGAATATGAGCGTGGTATAGGTGTTTTCTGAGTGGTCAGATCATAAGGTGTCTGATTTTGCAATTTGTTCATACATAGCATCTTGACTTCATCAGAACCCAAATCCTCTCTATCCATGCTTCTGACTATTCGACATTTCCGACCACTTGGGCAGGTTGCTCTCCAAGGTAGGAGGGGTTTAATATTTCTGTGTACGGTACAGGTGGCTATTCTGAATGTTAAGGTAGTGTTATGTTATAGGAAGTCTGTGCGAGTGGTGGTGGTAGTGGTTTATAAACAAATACATGGCTGTGAGGATACAGCACAAATCCTCTATCAGATCTCTGGTTTCTCCCCATAGATCTGTTACAGGTTATATATTGGAACTATTATAGTTTTGATGTAACTCTTTAACTAAAATGGAATAATTACATATTGCACACTAATAGAAATACATAGCTAATACAGGGTTTTTTTGTTTTGTTTTTTTAAATATATTTTAATTGAATGTGCATGAGTAGATTCTNTTTTCACAGTACCGTAGTTTATACCCAGCATTATAGGGGAGTTTCCGGTCTTAATTGAAGATGTCCCTTTAATTACACACTTATTGCACTTAACACCATTTGCTCAAAGAAGTTCCAAATACATAATGTAGATCAATGTATAGTGGCTTCACACCATTGCCAATCCTGAGACCATTCCATTGCCTGAATTCCCTCATCCATTCAAATTTATTATACGTGATCTTATGGTTGATATAATAAATACAATAATTTTTCATTTATTTTATGTATGTAATTCAAGACCGGTCATGATACCAACAATGAATAGTTTTTTGTTTTGTAGTTTTATGCTAAAACAGATCTAAACAAATCCACACAATCTGACTTGTTTTGATGAGGTATAAGCAAAATTTCTTCATCAATTTTAATGTGTTAAAGTTATGTTATAATATAAAATATTTTTTAAAACAAAACAAAACCCATCCTAATAGATATTGCTGCTAATTGTGTCCTTGCTCTCCATTATTCATTCCATATTATATGTGGATTTCATTATTGTTCTTCTGGAAAACANGCGTGGCCTGACCCTGATGTAATAACGTTGGGTGATTCTGAATGACGTGTGGAAATGGTCAGTGTGTTCACTGACGCTTGTGATCCTAACTCAGATTGTATGGTACTGGTTTCTCTTCCACGTTTCAGTAGGTGGCGATGTGACTACACCATATGTAGAGATTTAGGACCGAAGACGCGGTATGGCCTTGCCTAAGGATCTGTCGTACAGTTAATAATCAAGATCAGACTTATAAGGAGGAGAGTGGCAGCCTATAGTCCTCTTTTCTTCTGCTCCTCCCATGGCAGCTTAAACAATGCTGGCAAAGAAGAATCCCGCCTATATAACATCGGTTTCCCACCAGGCTACTGTCTCATCCAGTGTAATCAAGCTGCTTGGGTACAAGCCATCGTTTAAGCTGCCATGGGAGGGACAGAGGAAACCGAACATTAGTTTACCCGGTAATGTGTTTTCCTCTACTCCTCCATGGCAGGGTATAGTTCCCGTGTCTTTTGTTATTATTGTTTGGTAGGATGTCTAACCTATGGTGATGCNATTAGTATTTACTGCTATTGTAGATGTCCAGGAAGTAATTTCATATTTAAATGCTGTTTATGACCGGCCTTTTATAAAACTTTAGCATTTTAAAAGGAAATGTATTTGCAAAGTGTTAGTTTGTGTTTAGTGCATACTTTATTCTAGATGCTAACCTGTATTTACAGTAATCAACATAAAAAGCAATTTGGGATTTCTACCTTTTCTTTAGCTCCCTGTGTTACTGCATGGTCATGCACTACATTGACACATCATGTGAAACTACTGCTCTTGCTCTTTCTTTGTCCATTTTAATTTGCTGAAACAGGAATTCTTTGTGTTTCGGACATTCAGGACCTGCAGTACAGTGTTTAAATGTTGAACATGTTGAGGTTTTTCTGTGGGAGAATAAAGTAAAATATAAGTTCTAGATCACTCATACAAAGCATAAGACGCTTGTGCTGCTGTTACAAGGAATAGGCAAGTGTAGCCCC
>JABWIB010011291.1:0-10432 GCA_016617825.1 Platyplectrum ornatum | reverse complement strand
GGGGGGGGGGTCGCTCCACCCCTCACTCCCCCAGTTCCAACACCTATTATGTCATGTTAATGAAATAATATCTATTAACTAAATTGTTATGAAGATGCAATTAATGAATTAATCATTTAATTAATGAATTAATTAATTAATTGATTAATTAATTGAAAAACGTATCCATAAGAGTATGTCTAATACCTCTCAGATGCAACAAGCTCCTGGTAGATCAAAATATCCGGCATCCTGAATATTGGGCCAGCACATAGGAGGAAGGGTGCCTATGTGCTAGGTTATGGGTGAACTTCCACACTTATTCAGGGCTGATCTGTTACGTATATAGCAACCCTCACCTTTCATGTATAAGGAGTAACATGCCACATTCACACGCTGCAATATTTTTAGGTTTAAAGGAACATTTTTGTTTGTCTTTACAGGTTTTATCTTGCTCTATAATTTTTCTCTGACACACCTAGTGTGGGCTTGTGTCCTTATTTAATCTCTCCGGCGCTGCTACTTACACTATTTCTCTGAGTGCATGTACTGTATCTAGCCACAGGTTAGCCAGGGCTGCCTGCAGGAAATATTGACTAACATCTTCCGACATCATTAGTATGAGTATAATTATATACCATCAAAGCGGAATTACATAGGTTTTCCAAGAGCTTGTAAGACGTTCTGCAAAATAGAATCATTGTAGTGCTGCAGCCTTGGACATCAATTAAACTCTTGTAGCCTGTATCAGTTTCCATTTTTATGTTTATTTCTTTTATTAAATAAGATTTTATATATTATATAGATCCCAATTTCAGACCTCTAATATACCCCATATATATTATAGTATATTACTTCACAGAACCCTAATATATGCAATATGTATCATTTATATAATGTGTCTACTGGAAACTTTTATATTATGGGGCTGGGGATTCTGTATAAAGGAAAAGCACTGTAATATATGTGGGGTATCTCAGGGATCTGAGATGGCGCATAAGGAAATAGCACTTACTGTAATATATATATATATATATATATATATATATATATATGGTATACAGGGTATATAAGGTGTCTGGACATTACCTGTCACCTGATATTCCTAATATGTACTTTATATAGTGCACCATCTCCACAGCACTACCGTGTTTCCCCGATAATAAGACCTACCCCAAAAATAAGTCCAACCCTAAACTTTGCAAAACTGTCCAAATCAGCCCTAACCTAAAAATAAGCCCTACCCTGAAAATAAGCCCTAGTAAATTCCCCAGTTTGTAAAAAAAAAGAAAAAGCAGGACTGAGGGGGATGATGGGTATAAAAGCAGGACTGGGGGCATAATGGGTATAAAAGCAGGACTGGGGGGCATGATGGGGATAAAAGTAGGACTGTTTATATAAATCTCTGTCAATGTTAATTAAAATAAGACCTACCCGAAAATAAGCCCTGTGGTGTTTTTTTTGGACCAAAAAAATATAAGACAGTGTCTTATTATCGGGGAAACACGGTAGTGTACCGCACATGCATTACAAGCATTTGGAACCCCCCCTTATCCAGTCAGTCTGTCTGTTACTACCCAGTCTTGTTTTATGTTTGTTTATAGATGTAAAGCAGTAAGTAATATGATGGCGCTCTATAAACCTGTCAATGAATGAATGAATAAATAATAATAGTAATAATAAATACAGGATGTTAAAATTAATGTACGCTATAGTTGGCACCCCGAATAAATCTACTTCACCTATTTGCCAGCCCCCTCCCTGAGGAATGGTGTGTGTTTATTACATTTCCCAGGGTTGGCGTGCTTCGTCCATGCATGTTTGTTAATCTCTCAACATCTATAAAATTTGATGGAGACCCAAGAAGGCATAGAAAGAAGCAGTAAAAGGATGTTACTGTTACACTGTTTTTAAACTTGTGCTGGAAACATCATCTCTCACCTGTAATACTAATTGCAATTAATTTAATTTGCCTCCCCTGCAATTCAACATGGTTTTTCCCACTCTTGAAAAATCTTACGATTGGAACAATTTATCTTATAGTGTATGGCCAGCTTAAGCGTCAAACGTCCCCGGTTGTAACTGTTCTGTTCTGTATGTAACCCCCGCCATCAAAAGTCCAAAAATCTATTCTAAGCACTGTACAAAAATAAAATACATAAATCTAACCTTTTACCAAATTCTCAGAGCACTGTTCTCATAGAGGGGCAATAGACTATACGTGTAAAATCTATATAGATGTGGATGGAGGAAATGTAATGAAAAAGAGCATTAGTGTCAGCGGTTCTGATTAATGCCTGCCCTTTGCTAGTGTCTGCACAGGAGCCTGGGAGTAGAACGTTTGTTTGTGTTCCAAGTATGGGGTCGAGGAAGACAAACAATTTAGGAATGGATCCTCTAGTCACAGAAAGTTTACCGTATTGGGTTTTTAAAGGAAAAGTAGAACAATATTTTACATCTTTCAGAACTGTCATGTCCCCAGCAATCAGCGTTACACATGAGAACCTGCACAGGAAATAAGACTTCATAGCACATGGAAGAAGTTGTTATACCTAGTGATTAAAGGGTTCTGTCTTGTATGCCATAATCTCAACTCATGCTGCCAGCTACATTTACACCCNACACCATATAATTGGTCGACACGTTTTAAAATCAAAACCTAATATACTGTCACAGGTACACTGCAACTCCCCTCCTACTCCCCTCTCTTACGCTGTAAGACCCCTGCCTTAACTCCTCTTTGCATACCAGCAGTCCATGCAACCACTGACCGCATGAATAAGGGTATCACACCGCTTTTCCCATATGTTAAATGTCTCCCATCTAGATTAATGTAGGTGGTCGGGGGGGAGGTGGGGCGTTCAGGTCCGGGAAAAAAGGATCCAACCAGACTACCTGGCCTGCACGTGCCAGATTTGCATCTATATAAAAAATATATAAATCCATTCCTTATCTTGTCCCCGCTCCTGTTGTCTTTCCCTGCTGCTCTCTATCTCTTCCCTCCCTTCCATGTGCTTCCCCCAGCTCTGTTCATCCTTGACTGTGTTTTTTACTCCCATCATCTCCTACTGTCCATTCCTCCTCTGCTCTGTCCTGTGAGCTTATCAGCTCTGCCTTCGTTTCCAGTTGTTGGTTCTGGTAGCATTGATGGTAAATAGCAAGTGTCAGTATTATAATATTATATCTGACAGGTGTCAAAGAAAATGTGATCATTTAAACCTGTAGGCCATATTCTTCATCATGACTTATCACGTCCCTTCCAAATGTGTACCATATAGTATGTAACCATTGGATTAATCAAAGGCTTACTTTATTGATTTAGAAAAGTTTATATATATGTTACAGTTAATGTGCAGAAACCAGTTAACTTGCACATTACCTAGTTAATATGCACATTAACTAGGGCGAGCAGTTAAAGTGAGGAAATTTTTTCTATGTTGCTTGTGTGTCTCTCATTAACTAGGTATTATGCACATTACCTACCAGGGCTAGTTAAAGTGTGAAAAACAACTTCAAACACACTGGACCTGATTCTGAGTTTAAGCATCCCAGGCGGATGCGATGTGAAATGCCGATCTACACACACAAAGCCCACATCCGTGGGTCTCCGCATCGGTGATATTAAAACGGACTGTTAAATGTATATTAGGTGTGCATCATTTGAGAAGTTGACCCCTCTTGGTGCTGAACCTGCAATGCTGTGTAGGATAAGGTTCTAAAAAATTCTGTGTAGTTATTGGCCAACAGGGTTGCACCCGGAGATCATAATTGAAGGCTGGTGCGGTGAGCTTATCTTCATTTTGTGTGTTGGGAACAGAAACATGTCTGCTAGTGCCTCCATGCATTCCAATAGGCATTCTTGCTTTCATTAAACTATGGTGGAATCCCCAAAGCCCCGTAAGTCTCGGTGCCCAGAGTCTATACTGGCTAATGTTCTTATTACTCATGCACATTCGTATATATTCAGTAGGTTGGCCATGCAGACATAAAACCCATTGGAAATTGTCCTGAAGAGGTGCACATTAATTATATATATATATATATATATATATATGGGTTTCAATAGAAAAATAGGACTGTCTGTCATTTAAAATGTGATCTATGCAACATAGTCAGGGCTCAGGCTGTGCTATGCTCTCTGCCACGCTAGCTTTCTCTATACGTCATGTATCCACTGCGGGGAGTATAGAGCAGTCTGAAATCGGATTAGGAAGCTAAGTAGAGCAATTAGCATACAGGGTGTTAATTACATGCTCTGTGCCTGCAGTTAGAAGAAAAGACAGCCACAGTGCTTTTGTTTGTTTGCAGTTTTACATAAACCATGTCACTTAAAATATAAACAAAACACCCACCAAACTTGTCCTAAACCCTACTCCTATCCCAGTATTCCTATGGTGTTTTCACTTGGATAGTAGGAGAATGTACTTTTGGGTCTGCTCACCGTGCACCATGGTTTTGCCCAGTTCTGCACTTGCACCTAAAATAGGTTTAAGTGCAACTCTGGATCAGCCCCAGTGAAACCAAGTATTCCACTATTTAAGTGGACTAACTCCATATTAAACTAATATAACCCTTCTATTTCAATTTAACCCCCTGACACCAGTTCACACTACGCACACACCTACGCAGAACTAGCATCTGGGCCTGTTGTGATGGCCTTAAGTACGCCAGGGCTGTGTAATGCTATACTGCGGAGCAGACGGAATGACGATATCATCAACTTGCAAGGTCTTCAATCACAACACCAGTAGAGGGGGTACCAGGTTCATATTGTTGCACATGGAACGACCATTAGCTTGCTCCGTCACTGCACACAGCTGGGGGTAAGGTACACACGTCTCTGCAGCCTGAATACAGTAGTCCGTATCAAGATTGGGGAAATGCCACCATCCTTCAAAACAGAGATTACTATCAAATAATATACATTGGGTTTCCAGAGAGACGCAGTTAAGAAACATTACAAAACAGATGCAGAAGAAAAGCATTGGAAGAGGCCTATTAACTAACAGCGAAAGATAACAATGTCACATTTTCTCACCAATCAATCACTATGGAGCTCACTTTCCTGTATCTGCAAACATAGCATATAATAACACAATCAGAACGTCTGTGTGTATATAATCATATTCCGCAGCCTCAAATAGAAAAATAGCTTCCAACTCCTCAGAAATATGACAAGAGAAAATCGTTGTAGATTAATATCGGAAGGAAATGTTGAAATAATGAGATCAAAGGCAGCTGAAGTGACGCCCAAAGCGTTTTGTTGGTGGAATTCGGAGTTGATTTAATAAGTACGTTTTACAAAATAAGGATTTCCTTAATCAAAACAAGAAAGATTGTATTATTTGTTTAGGAAAACTAACACCTAAATTAAAAAGAAAGATAAATATACACTTAGAAATGTTTAATGTCCTCCAAACAGGATACGTTGTATTGTTTCACTTTGACATCCCCTTAAGGTCTCCTGATCCTAGAAACTATTCTGCTTTTTCTTAACATCAAATATTTATCTTGAGTCATATGTTTAAACTTCAGGCACTAAAGTCACGTTCGGATTCATGAAGAACAATAATTCTTAGAAACATTGTATAAGGACACCGTGGAGAACAGGTTTGAGTCCCAAGGATATGTATTGCAACCAACTCTATGTCTTCTGATCCTCCTGATATTAACGATAGACGGGTTCATCCACGATTACTGTGGAGCACAGAATCTTCTCCCTATGAGTGTCCATGATAACCCTGTGGAGTTCTTAGAAACAAACCGTCCTTACAGAGGTGGGGAACTACTATTGGTGGGTCCATGAGGATGCAGGGGCCCATGGGGTTACCAGGACCCATGTGGAGAGTCAAGTGGTGCTGACTGCAAATCCATCCAGACCTGATGTGCACACACCCCGGGCACCTACCAATACAGCACATTTTCCACAGTCTGGTTCTGGCCCTTTGAAGGGAAGGGGGCCCAAAGAATATTTTTGCACCTGGGCCCACAACTATCTAGTTCCACCTCTTGTTTACATGGGATGTATTTCGACTACCAATGACCCATTTTTAACTAGATGTCGCTGTATCTATCGAAATAGTCTGTAACGCAACAATCATTTTTATAAATGGAGTATTACACCAAAGGGCATACTATCATCATTCATAATGCCGTCCACTCTGACAGCTGGCAGGATAGGGTTAGGCAATGAGGTAATGGGGGGTTGGGGATAGGGTAGTGGAAGTGGAGGTTTATGGTAAGAGTTAGGCATTACAACATGGACCATCTATTCCTGTCTGCTGGATTAATGTGGCCATTTACAAGCTAATATAGAACTGTATTGCTGTACGATAACAATGAGAATGTTCGCTGTGTTACATCATGGGACGTAGGCCCGTCCAGAAAACTGTATAAAGGATTATCAAATATACTCACTGGGAAGTCGGGTACTTAGTACTCCAATCTCTTAATCAAGTTGAATATATTGTAATATGGGGTCGATTCAAGGGGGGGATTTATCACGCTGTATGAAGGTAGCTGGATTCGGCTACGCGAAAAAGCACACGAACGTCTTCAAACGTCAATTGAATCGTACCCTTAGGGGCCGATTCAATCCCTTGCGAAGACGGGAATAAAAGCGAAGTGCGCTTTTTCCCGTCTATTACGGGACTGAAACCTCGCGTCTTTTTGTACGCACCTCTATGAGGTGCGAACGAAAAAACGCGAGTTTTCCTGCCTTACGCAAACAGCGTAAGGCAGAAAAAATCTGCGCGAAGGGGATTGAATCGGCCCCTTAGTGCCAGAAGGACTCGTATGACAGAGTTATGGAGGTTTGTGGGAAATCTCTGGGTCATCCTTCATTTTGGATAAACCTTGCACAGATAACTCTTTAAGAATGATTCAGTAGAGAAACTAAGTACAGCCCTGGATCTATACATAAGCGCAGTCTTTTGCATAAGCTGACACAACAATTAAGATACATTCGCTTTGAGTCATCCAGACACAGTAACTTTTTGTGGGAGCCGGGTAGATAGCTGCATCAAGCCTCCCCTTCCACTTATGACAGTGCAAGTGGAAGATGACTATTCTATTGAATATTTTCTATAAAACGATGCCTGTCTTGGTATAATTTAGTTGTTCATTGTCAAAACATTCCCATTTACCTCCCCCTGCAATTCAACATGGTTTTGCCCCCTCTTAAGTATGTTGGGAGTAAGTCAATAGTACCTAAATTCTGAATCTGGTCCTTTGTCACTGGAAGTTTTTATCTTACACTATATAATATATTTCCTGTGAACCAGATTACTACTCTATATGGGGATTAGTTGTAATAAGAATGCATGCAGCCGGAAAGATTCAATAGCAGAATAAGCATAAAGTACAACTATAAAGTGTTTACCACAACACAAGGGCATGTTCAATGGTATGCTCCTTTACAAACCCTAATACAGAGGTGTGAATGCCCTTAAAGGGCCACAAAACAGGATGTATCTGTTTGTTTAAAAAAAAAAAATAGTATTGTTAAGGTCTACAAACAGACCACATGAAAGAGTCCGCACTCGCAGTGTTAGGTTTCTATGAAAGGCAAGACATGTTTTCTGGGACTTTGTTGTGGTAAACGTCAGATGATGGATGGTTGTGACAGGTTCCCATTTCTCAGGTGCTTTCCCATTCAGCTTGATTTCACCCTTACTTTTAAATCGATTAATGGTGCGGACACTGAATTTTCAGGCATGAGGGAAGTTTAACCAACACAGTGGAATATTCTTTATGATGAAGTGCGCTGAGTGCACCGGTCACACCACANAATGTTCTATATGGGGCTCATTCACAGCTGGGTGTATGTCTATTGGCGTGTATGTAGCTGCACTTAGCAGATGATGCATACTTTTGGACCTCCAGTGGGAAAGTGCTTTCCTCTTCGAAATTTACTTTTTTCGAAATACTGGCGNCCGTCAGCTAAATGTCTCCTTTCTCTATAACGTTAATGTTTNAAATCTATCATCATTTCTACAACTTCCCCATTCATTACCCCACTGATCGCGTTTCTGGCACCCTCTGGTGTACATATTTCTTTCTCACCCAGAGACAGGGCCGCCATCAGGGGGGGACAGCCGGGCCCGGCAGTCCCTCCACTCCCCAGCAGTGGCCCGGCGGGAAAAGCAAGGGTTAGGCTGCGGGGATGGGATAGAGCGTAGAAGGGGAAAGTTAGGGTTAGGCAGTGGGAAGAGATGGATCAGAGAAGGGGAAGGTTAGAGTTAGGCTGTGGGTAGGGATGGATCTGGGAAAGGAAAGGTGTGAAAGGCTAAGACGGCAGCAGTTCTCCATTTTTCCATTCCTGGGATGGTAAGACACGCTCAGATCTTACCTGCAGGTGTGCAAAGCCATGGGGGACGAGAGGAGTCAATTAAATTGTATAGTACGTGCTGGGCTAAGGGCTGGTTGCGCAGATCTTATTTTATACAAAATCCTTCCACATAGGACTATGGACATAGGAATTAAGGTAGGTATATAAATGGCCAGAATTGCCTGTGTACATGCACTTACATGCAGAACTTAGAAGCACTCTTAAGTCTGAATTGGATTTGCAATGGGATTGACCATGGAAATACAACCAGCTTTGTACCCTCTGACAAGGGTTACGCATCCTTTGTTCCAAGCAGGGAGCACAGCTTCCCCAAGTGTGGTATAGATTGGCCACTACAATTAGAATAGTTATTATATCTATATACTTTTATTGTTTAGTTAATAATGTTTTGCCCAGGTAACAGTTGCCCATTTAGGGGCAGTAAAGACAAAGATGAAGCAAAGATGGGTGACAGAATCCATTACCTCAGTAGTTTCCAAACTATGGCCCGTAGCTCCCTGTGGTGCGCCAACGCTCTCAATGGGGTGCCATGGAATGTTTTTTCCAATGTGGTGGCACATTGCTAATGCTGCTTAGAAGCGCAATATTCTTGTATAGGAGCTACACAAGATTTTATGTCATCCTAAACTATTTCTGTCTGACCTAAATACTTCTTACGTTATTTTAAATCAACAACATAAAAAGTGGGACTGCTGGGTAATTATTTTGTCTTAGGGGTGCCTTGAAAAAATACAGAGACCCTAAGGGTGCCCTAAGCATTATGTATATACAATATTACTATGTTATGCATAGCCAAAAAAAACCAATTCATAGCATCTACGGACCTGATTCAGATTTATTGCGTTTTCCATAGGCACGGAGGTCTGGAATTCCATACCTTACCTTAATGTCACAGAATGGATCTTATCTGAGACAAGTGGATCTATCCCTGCTTCCATTGTGTAAATGTATCAGACCCTCCAACATGACCCATTCCACCAAGTACATAATACTCCGCTCCTGGGCTTTCAGCTGTCACTCACCTGGTTATAACGAACTAACTGATGTCTGAGTAATGTAACAATGGTGGTTACCATAGTAACTGATTGCTGGAAGTTCCAGAACAGAGGATTTTATACCTGGTGGAATGGGTCATGTTGGAGGGTCTGATGTATTAATGCCCCCACTTCCGTTATTCCGTAGGTCTGGATCCCTTTCTCTGCATAAAAAAGCAAACAGAATAAAACACGTCTCTTCTAGATTAAAGTATAATTATAAAAACGTTAATTAGCCGGCACGTAGCTTTGACCAGGGAAACATTTTACCGGGGGGGCAGTGAAGTGCATTGAAGTCAGATGCTCGGGGCTGGTCATACATTTATTGATTAGCCGCTCTGTGTAATAATAATGCTCGGCTCTTATTATTTCTGTCTTCTAAATTTGCCAGAAGGTTTTAGTTGACGCGCAGTCTGCCCATGCTGAAAACAATCTATTGCTGGGAATTTATAATCTAGCAGCTACATAGTGTGTTGCCATGGAAATCATTTCGCTGTCATAAATAAAGGTATGGTGATGCTACAAGGTCTCCGGGAGAGCTGGAACATAGTTCTGCGAGGTTACAAAATGTCAGGCTGCTGCGTATTTAGTGGAAAATAACCTTTTTATTATGCAGTACTCTGAAAAAAAAAAAACACTTTACACGCCGTGCACTTATCTGTTTATCTTAAAAAAAAGAGGATTTTGGAAAATGCGTTTCTAGCTGTTGGGAAGAAAAGGGCAGGGAAGATTGTCAGCTTTCATGACCAGGGTTTGGAACATGTCATTCAGTTAAACAGTGGGGGGCGGGGGGGCTGGGGGGTTGGTTTGTACCAGTTACCTACTATGAAATGAGGTCAAGTACTCAATTTCCATTACCTTCTTCTTAATTCTTTTCTCCAGCCTCACTATGGGCCAGATTCAGATTTACACTCTCATGGGCAAAACCATGTCGAATTGCAGGGGAGGTAGATTTAATTAATTGCAATCAGTCTAATAACAGTGTAACAGTCTTGTCAGTATTTGTGTGCACAATGCAAAAATAAAGTATTCCCCCTTCTTAATTCTTTTCTCCAGCCTCACTATGGGC
>JABWIB010011290.1:0-11599 GCA_016617825.1 Platyplectrum ornatum | reverse complement strand
CCCTATATGTACCATGTAAATATATATCAGACCCTATATGTACCATGTAAATGTATATCAGACCCTATATGAACCATTACAAAATCGAGTGACATGCCCGCAGTACAACCTCTATGTACATAGCACAGTGTTTTCCCAGTGTGCAGGAAAGGTGTGGAGGAAAATATATCACCTTCTGACAACACCTCGTGATCTTGTAAAAGCTGAGTTAAACGTGTGACTATGGTGTACCATAATGTAATGAGATAGTGAGCCTAGTGTGTGGATGTATATTATGTTGTACTGTAATTTAATGAGATCCGGCTTCCTCAATCTGAGTAAAAAAGACACAAGAGATGACAAGTAATAAAGTATAACATAATAATAGGTGCTCATGCACAGCTTTGTGGGTTACTTTTATTCGCGTATACAAAGCATGCCACTTCCAGGAATACTCATATGAANCATTTGGAAACTGACCCTCTTATAACACCACAACGGCCACCACTTTCTGGTCAGTGAATAATCTTAATTCAGNCCGCAATTATCTGGATAAATATAAACACAGCTGTCCCAGAGAGGAGTTTGCTGCCATTTTGGCCTAAACCTGCATCACACGTTTTCAAACAAAAACAAATCGTACCATTATCAATGGGCTTTATGTAAATAAAGCCATTTTCCTCCGCTACAGCTGGTGACATTTATTTGGCCTGTGAACTGCACGTTTACTTTGTTCTAGACCCCACAGTGATGTGTATATNCATACATGCACTAGCCCTTAATCCGGTTATGTAAAATTAGCGGATATTCACAAATGCTTTTACACATCTGGTCTTGTTTTTCTTCTACCATTAAATGATGTGACAAAAATCGTTACACCACCCAGAGNCATTGAACGCGCGGAGCCAATTTCTTTCATTCGATTGCGTTAAATGTAGGATTGAGTAGTCTGGTGGTAGGTGTCACTTTATTAAGCAGTTTAACAAAAGAAACTGCAGGTTTCGCTGTATATGTGCAGATTCCAATCACAAATGTATAAGTATTATATATTATAAAATTCCACATCAGATCTGTATAATGAATGGACCCCTAGGCCTTTTCTACCAGTAATATTAACACAACACCTATTTGTAAACACATTATTAATAGAGATTATTCTTTATACAGATTTGGGGGTATATTTACTAAGCGGTGAGATTGCAGTGAGATTGTTGTTGCAGTGAGATTGGTTGCCCATAGCAACCAATCAGTTTGAGTTCACATTCTCCAGTGTGTAAAATGAAACTGAGAGCTTGAATCTGATTGGTTGCTATGGGCAACAACNCCACTTTCCAATCTCACTGCAATCTCACCGCTTAGTAAATATACCCCTTAGTTCAATGATGAACTCTAAATTACAACTCATTTTTAATGCTACTCTTAATACATACATACTCACTACTACATATATACGCACTCAATATTAACATGTGTTTCTCTGCACATTATTGTAATCCAAGNTACACAGGGATTATTTAATCTTACATATGCTGAAAAAGCTCCACTAAACACACAATATTATTAATGTGCTTTTTGCCTTTATGCATGCATTGGATTATACGTTTCTGTGCGTGTATTTGAATCACACCACTTTCATTCCGTATAATATTTAGGATGAAGTATATACATAGATACAATATGAACACCTACGGATCTCTATCTGCCTCGTCCAGAATAACAGGATTCAGACAAGCTCTGCCACCTGCTTCACGCTCCTCCTCCACCCCAACCTGTCAAGTACTTTGCCGTCATTTAATACAACTTTACAAGAATCGAACCTTTACAATGGAAGATAATATGTTCTATCGCTATAGCCAAGTATTAGACGCTGTAAGCGGCACAGCTGGCGTTACCTGAGAAATCCTTTANAGGTGTACATAACAGGTTGAACACTCACCAATGGATCTCGCCATGCTTCTTTTAACTGGAGCATTGTGCAATGAGGGGACCAAGCAGGGACTGACAGGTCAGGGGTTTCTGCTGGTAGCTGTTACGGAGATGCAACGAATCCCTTTCGCTGAGCCGGGGTAGTTTATGTGAGACGGCTGACATAGGATCACAACAGGAAAATCTGTGTTACAATGCCAGGAAAGCCAGCTCCACCCAATCACCTCCGCCAAAACTTCTCCCAGCAGCCTGACTCCAGCTATAGATAGAGAGCCTTTTACTCTGAACAACTGAATGAAAGGCAGCACGGGATAAGCTTCTTTCAGCACGCCATCGCTAACCTGTTTGGGAGCAAGATCTGGTAATGGAGATGTGGAAAGTAGGATAAGCTCAGCTTTCTGTGTAATTAATCCACAGCGGAATGAAGCTCGCGAGTTCCCATGAATGTAGGAGGAAGCTGACCTGCCATTGGCAGACTACTTAACATGTGAAGCAATACAGGACCTATTGATGTCCACGTCCACAGCTAATAAAACAAAACACATAGCCATAAAACGTCACAACTGAAGAACGTTACTTACTGACGGCATTAGTTATATGAAGTGAAGCTATGCCATCTAAGTAAGTAGATAAAGTGACAATAATATGGGATAGTTTCACGTATAATGTTCCTGTCGCTGTTATACAGGGTTGGCTGAGCATAGTAGCAGGAGTCTATGTTTTTGGGGGCAGNCAGATCCCAGCACTCCCGCCGATATCAATGCTTATCTCCTGTAATAACTGCCACTGATCAATATGAAATAGGAATGATTATTTCATAGTAGGCAAATGATATCACTGCTTGAAATCTCTCCATAGGACAAGAGAAACACTTATTTTACTAGGTCCTGTAATTGACCTTTCATTGCTGACTGATCCAAATTCTCTTTCTACATGACATCAAGTTTCCTTCAATGAAAGGGGATACGGACCCCATACAACTGTGTACAATAAAGGCAGCGAGAGAGGTCTTACACAGCCAATGAATATGAAAGAGCAAAGTCTGATTCAAATGTTATAGCACAATGCCCTTTTCATGAAACGGGCAATATGTCTGCAGAATGCATTGGCACTGCCAGCAGGTGTAATTATTCTATTATACCCNCAGAGCCAGACAAAATAACGTCTTGTTATTCTCTGCTAATATATATAAAAACTCCATGTCTAAGAATATAGGTAGGTCGCTGAACCCTTCATGCATGGAAGGTAGGTCACAGCACACGGCTGGTAAATCACATGAGAGAAGAAGTGGCCATCTCTGCTAATTGGGCACATTTATCATTACAACAGCAAGTGTATGCAAAACAGATAGATGTTCTAATTGGAACTAGTGACCGGATCTTAATATCCGATTGGTTGCTCTGGGAACTGTCAGATATAGAAAACGTTGAGTGATGAATTCCAATNTGTCAGTGCGGAAAAAGGTGATCTCTAAATAAAAGGGGGGTGGGAGCGAGCGAGTGAACAACAACATGGAAAACGAAGGTCTAGGCTACATTTACTAAGCAGGGAGATGGCAGGGAGATTGGAAAGTGGGGATGTCGCCCATAGCAACCAATCAGATGCAAGCTCTCCGTTTCATTTCACAGACTGGAGAATGTGAGCTCGGATCTGATTGGTTGCTAAGAGCAACATCCCCACTTGTAGGCTCTAANGCGCCATAAGGTTAATTTCACCATTAAATTTAGTATGTAAATGCAGTTAACCATAAGTGGTACCTATTGTANATATAACACTTCACCGCACAGATGTTAAATACATTTACATAGATTCAGTATAGCGTAAAACACACTATTTATCTGACACACCCAGATTCCTATTATAAATGACCCCAGAGGTGGAAAAGGACCTTACATTTCACTGCTGTAAGCAAAGCATGCACAANAAGATTCTGTTAGGTTCCTTTTTCTATATTAACCAGAACATAACTCTAGCAGCATCTGAATCAAATCACAGTGTATTAGAACAGCATTTCCCCCAGGCATCATCATGTTTATAACCGCACTTGCTTATTTTGCCAAATTAAGTTTAATGTTGGAAAGTCAGATAGCCTCCCTTNTGACATACATTTTTTTTTGTAACTGGTCAAGAATGCGAGTCTTACAGGAACTGAAATTCAGAGTAATCGCCGACACACACCCCTATTCAAGTGGACCGACCTGAAATCCATGTCTCCCAAATGCTTTGGGCTCTCCTCGGAGCTCTCTGAATATCTGAAAAGCNGAGACTCTTTCCCTAACCCCACTTGACCAAATAGCTCACGCACCACTAAGCAGACGTTTTGCTGCTTTCAGTGAACATGGATCACTTGTGTCTTGCCTGAGCAATGAGACTAATCTTGCATGGGACACAGAGCATATTTGGTTAATGCTCGGCAGCTGGAGAAAGAATGTATTTTTCATGATCTGCGGAACAAAATGGGAGATGCTGATTATAGAGTTAGATTTTTGATTTATGAACTGAGCATTTCCAAAACACGTGTGTATGTATTGTAGCGGTTCACCGGTACAATACTTCACCGATCAGATTGCTCCGATACATTGCACGTGCACACGGGGGCGATTTACAGGAAAGATTCAGTGGTGTGATATGCCACCACGGGAACGCACATCACATTATCGCACCCGATATCGGCCTGGTGTATCCAGCATTACTATCTCCCTGTTGCTGTACAATTGATTATAGAACATACAAGAAAGTATATATTATTGCTTATACAGTATACTGTATTCGTTTTTCAACTATTTATTAGCCAGGTACACATTTATACATGAGCCTGAATGACTTTATTCATCTGAACCGGCCTGCACGGGAATATAATCCTGAGGCAGTGGCTGTGGTATCCACAAATTAAGAGCCTTCTCTATGACCAATTAACACCATCTCTGGCTGGTCAGCGTCCAAAATATACATATTGCTGCACAGAAGACATTTATNGAGAGCATAAAGAAAGAGGCCACTACATTCCCTATAATACAGGCTTCATAGCTAATGCCAGCTGACTCCTGAGAAAGAGATTCTGAACCATCCACTAGCGGCGGGTCACCCTATCAAGATAACCATTGTTTTGTAATGTGACTGCCATGGGCTACCTTAAGTTTTTAAAAGTACAAAGAAAGTCAAGAAAGCAAGAGATATGGTTGCTTCTTCTACACCATAATAATGCCGCCCCTTCAAGTGTAACACATTCAGCTTAATGTAATATATGATCTGTTACAAGCAGAATTGTGTTTAAACCTGAATGGGTCAGAATGTGTTAATCTAAGTCTAGAATATCCTCGCATACTTATATTAAGAGTCTGATTCAATTGTTGGAGATAAGAAGCCGGGTACGCAGTTTTTCGTTACGCATTTTGCGTAAGGGAGTTTGCAGGACAATTGGATCTGCCCCTAAGTATTCAGTCTCTACTCCATAGCCCCAATTGAATCACTTAAATATTTTCCATCAAACTGAAATTCTAATTGTACTGTGCATCTACCAGACTGACCCACAAATTAATTTATGTCATACATATACCCCTTTTCCACTGACAAAAAAAACCCAGGTTTATTCACCTAGACCCAGGTTTAGTTCGGTGGAAAAGGGTCCCAGTAAATTAAACCCGGGTAAGGGTTTTTACCCGGGTCTCTGCTGTGGACAGTGGAAAAGGTGTCTACCCTGGAAAAAACCCAGGTTCACACTGCAGTGGAAAAGGGCTCTTTTATATTGAACCTGGGAAAAATGCAGGGTAAAAACCCAGGTCTGAACCTGGGTTCTTGGTGGAAAAGGGGTAATAGACTGATATGGGAGCACTACTTTCGAATAGTTTTTTCCCCTCCAATAGCAAGTCCTGGCTAATCCCTAGACAGCTTTGTTACGACCTGTCTTGCCATTGTAGTCCAATAGCAGTCATGAGGCAGGCTAGGCTTCTTTGTTGCTGACATTGATAAATGGGAACAAGAACCATTATAAAATATGATAATACATTTAGATAACTGATGGAGCCTGTTAGTAAACAGCAAGGAGCTGTGAAGGTTGTACTGGTCAAAAGCCTTTGCTTGGAAACCGCTGAAGTATATAGCATATGCATAATNGTATGCCAGTGGGTGGTACAGTACCATTGAAGTTGATGGATGATTCATTTTTGTCTCGGCACAATCAATACACCATGGATCCCTGTCTCACTATTGAGTTTTTACTATTGGATGAAAGAGCAGTGCAACATAGCATGTCACCCCTTAAAGATGTGTAGCCAACATTGCAAGAGCTTATTTTGTTTTATCCACTCNCTAACACTGACCTAAGAAGACCAGAGCCTAAATTCACTGAGCAGGGAGTTTGCAGGGAAATTGAAAATTGGGGATGTTGCCCATAGCAACCAATCGAGCTCTCAGTTTCATTTTACACACTGGAGAATGTGAGCTTGAATCTAATTGGTTGCTATGGGCAACATCCACACTTTTCAATTTCCCTGCAAACTCCCCGCATAGTGAATTTAGGCCCATGTGTCCCATGAATTGAACATCCCTCTGATGAATTATCAACGGGAAAGCTTCTCATATTTATGTTTCAACGGAATGAGCTCAGATTATGTGAACAAGGAGATTGAGTTCCACAAAATTAGTAATGAAAATAAACTTTAAAATACATTTCCTTGCCGTAATGTCCATAATGGACAGGAAGTCATATAAAATGGTCATCTTAACGGGTTTAAGTTACAAACAAAACTAATCAGAAAAACCTGTATTTGTCACACATATGCATTTTTCTGTATTAAGAAGGGCAGAATGGCTATGACCAGCTGTGCGGACATTACAAATCTCAGCATGCTTGCCATTGCCTATGTAGATTCCGAAGGAGTACATGGGCAATTTTGGAAATATAATGAGCGTCAGGACTCGAAGTGGGGGTGTATACGGGGTATGCCATACCGNCACTTCTCCTACTGATGTAATTAAAATACTACAAATCTCCATTGACTTCTACTATATTCAGTGTTTCCATANCACCACTTCTAAATTTCCACTTNGACCACTGATGAGCATAACATGTACAAGCTTGGAATTGGGTTCCTGTCTAATACTCTGGCCTAAATCTACTAAGCAGTGAGACTGCAGTGAGTGGGGGATGTCACCCGTAGCAACCAATCAGATTCAAGCTGTTTCCTTTTACATACTGAAGAATGTGAGCGTGAATCTGAATGGTTGCTATGGGTAACATCCCCACTTTTCAATCTCACCGCTTAGTAAATTTAGGCCTTTGTTCTCAACATTTAGACAGGGACCCAATTCCAGCACCAAAGCCACATAAGGGTTCAAGTGTGATCTGTGATAGTTTAGTNGTTTAGAACTTATTACTTATTTTAGTCTGCTGTTATTAGAATTCTATGCTGTTAGCATGATAATTGCACGGAATGCTAATAACAGCAGTCTAACATACGTAATACGTCCTAAAGCTACAGCGTNAGCAGTTTCACGAGTGCATCTCAGGTAACTGTACCATCAATACATGGACTAATGAGAAAATGCCTGCAGAAAGCCATGCGACTGGCACCAGCATATGTTACCACAGAGGAACAGGCTATATTTTGTATTTATTTAACTGCCTTTTCTGACACCATAATAAAGGAAGGAAAAAGGTGGGAGAAATCACACCCGTTAAGAAATTCTTTAAAAGGTCTCAGGCAGATTTATTTTACATTTCCTGTTTGGAACCCTAAACAGACCACGTAATCCCATTGACACTAATAAGATGTTTCCTTCCAAGTGCTGCTGTTGCCAATGGTTCAATTAACTTCTAATTACTTGGAAGTAGTATGCCCGTCTTTCCTTATTAAAGCTAAACGAAGTGTCAGAGACTTTTGCTCTCAGTGAGATGCTAAAAATATGCAATTTCACATAATATTATCTGTATATAAGCCGTGGACACAGAGACAAGTGCCACTCCACAACACACCTCCAAATTCTCATTGAAAATATAGCTGCTAAATATTTTCATGCTTTGAGCAAAGTCAGCCATTATTATCCCTCTACACACAACGCAGAAACTACACACAGGTGTGATTCGCAGCTCCGAAGTGTTACATTTCAACATTTATTATTCAGGCTCTGTAAGCAGCAGCTGTAGTCTGTCATCGTCTTCTGAATAGAAGAACAGAGGAGCTCAACAGACCTGCACCAGAGTCCTCCTGCACCGAAAACTAAGAATTCCCTCTGACTGTCCACTTCTATCACCCTAACCATAACCCTCCAAGTACTGCAACCTAGCCCTTTCTACAATCCTAACCATAATTCTCCTGCAGCCTAATTCTAAACAGTCTAACCATAACCTCCTTCTCTGCTACCTAACCCTAACCTCACCCTTTCTATAAGCCTAACCCTAACTCTCCTTTTTCTGCAGCCTAACCCTTACCTTCCCCTTTCTATAAGGGAAACCCTACCTCTCCATTTAACTAACTCTCCAGAATTAACCCTAACTCTCCATTTCCTGCAGCCTAATCCTAACTTCCCCCTTTCNATAAGCCTGACCCTAACTCTCCATTTCCTGCAGCCTAACTCTACCCTTGCTCTTTCTATAAGCCTNACCCTAAATCTCCATTTCCTGCAGCCTAACCCTAACCGTCCCGTTCTTCCAGTCTAACCATAACCCTCCATCTCTGCNGCCTAACCCTAACCTCCTCCTTTCTATATACTAACCCCAACTACCCATCTTCCACAACCTAGCCCTAACCTAATGGTAACCTTCTCTTTAACCCTTCNCAGTCAATTTGCATTGCCCCATGGAAGTCACTTCCAATTCACTGACAAGGAAACCCACATCCAGTACACCTCTTCGTACTGCAGTATATTTGGACACAATTGACATTAAACTGTAGACTGTATCACTGTGTAACTACANCTGTTGCACCTTTTTCTTAGTAAAAACCACCTTTAATTAATACGACAGATATGCATGTAATACCATAGCAGAACAAACTCTTACACAAGGGTTGCTGTAACACAAGCTGTAACAACCAAACTGACCTCAACACAGCATGATGGATACAGATGACATCCTGAAGGGCTACTTGGGTACCTAAAGCTACCTGTNGCCAATACTTTACACCGAATGTAACCGCGTGTGAGGGAACTTTACATCATGAGTCAAAAAGAGATGTTTCTAAATGTAGATATTTCATGATTACATTTTCTGTCATTCAGATGACAGCCTAAGAATAGACACGCTCCAAAAGTATTGAACATCATATGTTTCTATGCATCACCACTATATTAGCCCATCTGCTGCAAGTCTGTCTTACCCTAGTGTAGCAGAACGCTTCAAGCAGCACAGAAGAGAAGCAGACGCAGGATACTAAAGCTGACCTTTCCGATGTGTGAGTTACATAAGTAGCATAATATGTTCTGGTCAATGTTGCATTTCCCATTAGACTGGTCATGAATGTTCCTGGGGCAACACTTGCTGGGGGTAACCAAGCCTAAACTTTCTGTGTTCAAAAAATCCTCCGACAGAGGACAGTGCTAGAACAATTCATAATGGACACCCTATGATCTCTCTCCCAAAACAGCAGCACAGTGTCAGTGGCGGGACAGGGTACAGGTGAGCGAAACAGTCATCCAAAATTGGGACTGTCCAGTTGATACAGGGACAGTTGGGAGGTATGGGGGTTGCCAACTCTCCGGGAGACTGACAAATTTCGAGCAATTCTCCCAGGAAAGTCGCCAAAACTCCCAGACCTGGGGCTAATCATTTACGTTAAATCGCTGCCTCCAGCCCCGATCGTTACTAGGAATGGGTAAGGCATGGTGCAATCGGCTGTTATTAAATGAGGGTCTGGCAAACAGATCTAAACATATGAAGATAAAGGTAATAAATGAATACTGAGAGCCCGATACAGAGTTGTGCATCCATCAGTTTTTTCTAAAAATGAAAAATTATCGGGAACGAATGAAGAAAGACCAGCGCATTGCTGCCCTTCCTCCTGCCTGGACGTTTGTCTGCCGCACTAATGGAACANGGAGTGTCACTATAGTTATATGAGAAAAAGGAGTACATTCGACAACACAAGTTTAAGTTAATTATAAAAGTAACATACATAAAATTTCCCCATATTATTGTATATTAAACCTTCTTAAAAAAGTAGTTTATTTAAAAAAAAAATGCAACCACTGATAAAGGCTGGGAAATATCTGCAAACATCAGTCATTACCAATGAGCTGAAATGATAAGACAGGATGCACACCTGCAGCGTACCAGGAGGAACCAGGGTGATCCATCATGTACCGTGACTGGTTAATGTAACCTACACTCTATGGCTACAATTGCATTCTTTTTCGCAATCTGTCATTGGCTNAATTAAAATAAAGTACTAATAACTAATGATTTAGGGGTTTCCTGGAATTTATTAACCACACTAGTGCANATCATTTTCAATGCAGATGTATAATGAATTAATTAAGTTCAGTAAAGTTGTGTCGGGCTTATTGTGCTATTGAGAATGACGTAACCAGGCTCAGATTTCAGATTTGTGTGAAGTAGATCTCACCCCTTGCAGCCTTCTAGGTAACAGATTCTCTGCACTGGTTGGGAGACGACCTATAGATCTGTTTGATCAATCAAGGCCTTATGATAAATGGCAAAATAAATTGTTATGGAATGTGACCCAAATACTTGAAGGTTTATTGCGATATGCAAGTGATTTTAAATAAATCTACAGGGTTATATAGCTCCATATGGAAATGTAACGCATTTTACTTTAATTTTCATTGAATTTTTTCATATGATAAAAGGAAATCTCTAGTTTGCTAGCCATTCACTGAGTTAAAACTACATAGGGAAGATGATGTAACACAGATCAGGAGGTACTCTCATTGATGGGGGTTACCCTTTGCTGGATANAGCCTAGCCCTGCCTTTTGTGTAAATCACACAGTTTTGCTGGAGATAGGGCTTTTCTCATTTTGATAAATAGAGTCCTTAATCACACTTTACTTTGTAGTCTGGGAATGTAGCCGAACTGCCTTAAGCCTCATGCTTTAGCAATGTTACTGCTTCATAGACAACTGACAAGGAGGCATTCTCACTTTTAAAAGCTGCAGCTGTCTCAGAGTTCATGGACGGCCTCCAGAATGGTTAGCTCTTCTGCACGCTGCAATACTACATTCAAATACATAGGCTAGGAACCTAAAAAACCTTTCTAATATAGATAATAAAAGAGATGGCCGGTTTTCCTTCCTCATCATAACGTAAAATATTTATGTTGGGGAACCGGCTTACCATGCATGTATAGTACTTGTCCTGGTGAACAGAGCATATGGTAGAGCAGGTAAAATATTCACACAGCCACACAAGCATCTCAGGCATGTCCGAGCAAGCGTGAAATGTTTTGGCACGGGCCCAATATATGGTTCAACTTCACTTGTGCTGCCAGTTGCTTTAGACGAAGGAATGTTACATTCTCATTCAGAACATAAACTAGAAAGCTGATAGGCAGACAAATGGCATTCAGACAAAACAAAAAACTTTTCATGGGAAATCTGTGGCCATGCCACAGGTAACTTTATACATGGGGCAGAGGATCCAAGTCTGGATGTGAGGTGTGTTCACAGGAAAAATATGCAGGAAGGAAACTCAATGAAAATGGAAAAAACAGAACCATTAGCATCAAGTCTATCCAAGT
>JABWIB010011281.1:7352-20474 GCA_016617825.1 Platyplectrum ornatum | reverse complement strand
TTACATCTCACATCTTGCTAACCTGGGCACATGTGTTTGCGTTTGAAGCATGATGAAATAGCTGGCTGTAAAGAGCGATTACACCACCGCTATGATTGTGACATCAGGAAAGGGGAATTCTATCGTAAAGTGATGCGAATGAGTAGAAACACATGACTTCCCCTCCTTGGNTCTCTCTTTCTGTTGTCCACAGGGCACCAGAACCGTTACGGCATAGCAGAAGGCACCGCCTGTTTCCATGACCCACAAAAGTTGTTTGGCTGCGACTCAGAAAAAGTTGTCACAGTGTCTGCCTTCCCGTCATTGTCCCGGCGAATGCCAAAGCACAGACGTGGTAGTCGAGCATGTGTTGGCGGCTCGCAAGTTCAAAGACTCATTTGAAATCAAGGAGACGAACACGGTAGTCAGAGAACGTCACTGTGTTATTTTAATATTTCTAGTTACATATAATAATGCATAAATACTCTTCTCTTGTTATATAAAGCGGTAACTTTAAATATAATCAGACTGGAAGTACAAAAATAAATAAGAATATGATGTGTCATTAAATCCATCCCTTCACAGAAGGGGTTGTTGCAAATACTTATGAAGTATACTTTGTATATATACAAACAAACACACAATCACACATTAAAGTCATATTCTCCAACTTGGCTTAGATAATATGAAACATGGCAGTAGCCAACAGTTGTGGATGGACCTGCTATCCCCAAGACTGTATACCAAATGTATTTCCATATTGCATTGTTTAAAAATGCAACACATATATTTGTCTCTCTACTTATACAAGAAACTGTACTGGCCTCAAATTATCTCCCTCCTTGCGGTCAATGTTATTGGGTTTGCGGGAAGAGAATTCTTGCAACCAGATGGCTGATGGCTTTGGGGTAATAGTGTTAGCAACTTCACATCTGGTTGCCATGAACCAATTGTTTGAAGATGATATCACCATAATACACAAAGGATAATATATATATATATATATATATATATATATATATACCCTTCATAAATAATTTGTGTTCCAACTCATCACTTCATCATGAAAACATGTATTATTAGAGACATTATTACTCCCACTATAATATATACATTACAGTAGGCAGTGTCCTGTCTCAGATATCATGAATCTATTTGAATATTATATTAATGTAACATAACAAAATAAAATTTTGGTCCACCTAATTTGTATACCTCGTATAAATGAGAATATGTCTTTATTTCTCTAAAAAAAAGAAAATATATATATACTGTAAAGCGATAGCAGCCATAGTGAACTATATTGAAGACCCTTATCATCTCTTGATTTTGTCTTTCGTAACTGAGGTAGGGGAACCCTGGACCAAAGACAAAATTCAAACGCCCCATGTGAAAAAATGTCAACAAGATTGCTTTCCAATNCTTCAGGAGCCTGAGTGTAGTGGATCCCTTTACCTACAGTGATCTGAAGCTTCCCTTAACTTGTAACAGAGTCTAAAGTTGAAAATCGTTAACGCTCCAGAGGTTCTGAAGATGAAGGTTTTTGTGACACTTATTTGCCCTTCTGTCAATACCTACATGTGTTATTCAACGTGATGGTACAAACCCAACTCCGAAGATATTTGCTCGGTTCCCTCTGAATAACTTTCCATCCGCTTGTACGTTTGACAAATGCGATCTGCCTGACCTTCTGCATCGTGTTGCTTTTTCATTCCTGCTAGAACCTAGTAATATTCAGAGTCAAATGCTGTTTAACTGCAGTTGGAAACAGTACAAAAGTCTATTAAATGTTTGGGTTTCTTCGACAGGTCACAGTTCTCTTGAGGCAAATTGCTACCCTTGTATGACACACATTTTAAAAGTCTCTTCCTAAACCCCTTTCCGCATGTCTTAGAACAGGACGACCAATCCCCTAGCTGCCAGTGGGGACAGGGAATGTCTGCGCATGGGCGTACATCGTCTGGCTTGAGCTCATTAGGACAGTCCTTTGAAGGTTGACCCCTCAAGTCTTTGCACTCCACTGATCTTCTCTGCCAGCCTAAGCCACATGTCTTTGAACATTCCCCCCATTCTTCTATAACCCATTCGGAGAGAATGGTCTCTTGAATAGCATTGAAAGACTCTTTCTTTTTACTGGAAGTCTTTTCTGGTTGAGCTGTTTTCTTGACAAAGTAGATGTACTTGATTTTCAGTCTTTGCGTATCTCCCACAGTGAGAACCTGAATGGTAATGGGCTCCTTCAGTGGTTTAAAGCTCCGGATTCTTTCTAGNGAAGCCGTAGATCCACTGTACGTCAAAAAGTTACCATTGTAGGAAACGTCTTGTTCCAGTGTGGACAATGTATAATCACCGTTGAGGATATAGGTGCNGTCGGCTGCTTTGATTGCCAGGAAGCTGCCGTCGTGCATGGAACTTCGGGTGTTGCGCTGTTTAACTTCAATGTTTGTTGCGCCCGCAGGAATTGTTATGACATCATGATACCCGGGCCTGTATGGAAATAAAAAAAAACATGTCTTAAAAAAAAATCAAACAACAAAACATTATAATAAATGTAAAAACCCGATCAAACACAAAATAAAAAATGACATAAATATGCTCNGAGCAATTGAGACTTTGCAATCGGAAGTCGTGGGTTACTCAACATTCTCTTTTGATTTTAGTAGTCTATATGAAATTACGTTTTGCTAACAAGTGAAGATTAAGAAGCACATAATCAGTAACAGATTAAATGGACTTTAGTCTGTTAGNTAAACGTGTAAAAAATTACTCAACGATCCAATTTTGTCAAAGCCCCTTCNCTTTGTTGTAGACTAAAGTGCTTCTCGACTACTGTACAAGAAATGGCCTTACTAATACACATATACACATCAGACAATACACATAGATAATCACTAACTGGGATTTAACATACCGTGCTTTAGTAAAAGTTCCCGAGATTTTCTTGCANGTGGATCCATTTCCTCCACAAACTCCACATTTGTCAAACTTNTTGTTCGAACCGATTACCCGATCGCAACCGGCCTTAACACACTGTCCTTGAATGCAGACGGAGGTTGAGTCTGGNCTACATGGGGTTCCGTCAGCAACCTGTGTAAGACAAATGAAGAATAAGGTCATTACATCTGATTAAGTCTAAGTCTACGTTGACTTTAATTCCTGCATTATTTCTACAGTCTCCATTAGTACATGTAAAACAAAAAATATGCNTGAACATACCCTGGGGTTCAACACGAAGAATATCCCAGTGCCCTTTGCACGACATACGAGCTTGCATCGGTCTTTGGGGCGGACTCCAGCGAATTTAGGTGTCCATTCAACGGCAGGTCCACTGTCAGGGGCCGATTTGGAGAGATCATTGTGAGCTTCACACTGCTCCTCTCTGAATGTCTTACCTGAAGATATTATAAGACAATGTTAGGACATTAATGCAATGTTTCATTGCCATTCTATCTTTACATCTCACACATTGTATTCATGTTTCACTCACCATTACTCTCAGGGCATTCTTCGGTGTTGCACGAGCGGTATTGTACCCTCTTGCCTTCGCAGTATTTGCCACCATCCTTTGGAACAGGGTTATCACATTCCCGGAGGGAATATTGGACTCCACCGCCACAGGTTCTAGAGCACTCTCCCCACTGTCCCCAAGATCCCCAACCACCATGGACTGGAGTCTGTAATTATACAAAAATAAGGGTCCTTAATAACAGCAAGTAAGCCATTTCCAATGCACAGTACTACTATGATCACAATCTAACATAAAGNAAACTATTTCATACAAGACAGTCACACAAAAAGTAAATAAAAAATAAACAATTAAAAAACAAAAAGTAAAAAAAAACACCAAGAGACAGAAGAACATTGATAAACAAAAACACTCACCTCGTAATGTTTTTTGTCCGTCTGCTCAATACACTTCCCATTCAAACACCATTTTCCTTCACCGCAACTAGTCCCGTCNGCCCAAGGAAAGTGTTTCGTTTGGCAGACGAGCAGCCCTCCAGAGATTCCAGTGCACCACAAGGTCGTACATGTGCTGGCGATATCTGGACAATGTCTAGACTCCTCTCCAAAAGTAAATTGGCACTGCTTATTGGCATCGTACAGCGTTCCTGGGAGATCTGATGGAAGCTGGATGGGTCTACTAGGCTTGTCCAATAGGCACTCTCCTAATGAAACAAAAAAAAAAGGAAATGTTTGAGTACAATCAATGTTTTCAAAGAACACGATCTCACAGCTTGAGACATCTCACTTGACAGAATGCCCAGACAATTCTGCGTCATTATAGAAAGATTGATTGAATGGGAGGGAGAAGGGCTAGTAAACAAGTCAGCAAGAGATTGGAACAAATATACGAGTAGCGTTCTCTTTATTTATATTGAAGTTGACATTCTAATTAACAGAACCTAAAATATTAGCTGTACGACAGACAGCTGGACTTGATCATCTTTAAAATTCATTAACTAACNCGTTAAGTCATAAGTCATATGCTTACCATGCCCATTGTCCAGGAAAGACGTGATCATGTAGGCACTGCAAGGAGACCAAGGTTCATTTCTGTCCAGGTTGGAAAGCATATATGCCATCAAGTGAGAGTCTTCGTTGGCCGTATTGTAGCCGGAGCAATGTTTCGCCTCGTCATGCGGCATATTAAACACATGACCTAAATGGAGANAAATTTCGAAAATTTAAGACTTTTTTGTTTTCCTGAAAAGTTTAACTATTCTGTATTCAATGCAGTTTATAGCCATTGTATAAATTTAACAATCCACTTCAGGGATGTCTTCCAATAAGTAGTTCTCGATGTAAAAGTTTAGCGCTTATATTCTATTTCCTACAGCAGCAAGGCATGCAATCCCAAGCCTGTCCATCTGTTGCCTCTAAACAAACATCAAGTTCCGTCCTTCCTCCAGGAGAAGTTTATGTTTGAATCTTTAAACAACCCCCCCACCCCACATCCCTGTCACTGCAAGAGCGTGGANTAGAGCTGGAAGCATACCTAGTTCATGGGCTGTGGTGAAAGCCGCCTGCAAGCCATCATCTTCAATAATAGAACAACTCCGACTTGGATCACAAATTGTTCCAACATCAGCCATTCCAAGGGTACTGCATGTATGAGCTCCACAGAGATCCTTCAAAACAAAATAGCAGTTTCAATATTAATTAGATCAAGGACAAATGTTTGGCAGTAAACATTTCATGTTGGCTCCNTGCCCTGCCTGGAGAGAAAGCAAATTTGAATGTCTCTCTCTCTCTCATGGTAGAGTTGAACTTATTGACGTTGGAATGCATCTAAATATGTTATCTAGCAAGCTGTAAAATGGGTCAACACAAAGGGTGGGCTCTCGAGCTAATGAACGGGGACTAGACGTCCAAAAATTGTCTCACCTGTCTTGTGAAAAGAATGGCGGTGTCGTAATGTTCAGCGTGGCGATCACTGGGCGGGTTGTGTTGCTTCTGCCAACTGCAAAAGTTCCTTAGNGTCAAGGCAGCATTGGTGGTGACCTCAGGTCCTTTCTGTTCATCGTAGATGACCAGTATCTTCACCACTACAAGGCTGATGGAGTTTCGGATGCTTGGATGCTTATAAAGCTTAGCAGCAACAGACATTAGCGTCAGGAGGTAGTGCTTCAAATTGCTCCCGTGAAATTCAGCCATAGACTGGTCCGCCACAAGCATGGTCTCTACATAACGTGGGCTGGAGACGAATCTCTTTTTCCGGGTGTTTCCTGAGCCTGCAGAAAATCACATGCAGAAAACAAACAATGAAGCACACAATAAATATATATATTTTTTTCCAATACATTGGATGTGTTATTGCTGTGGCAGAGCTGTTCAAGCTGCTAATTGTACTGTTTCTCCAACCTGCTTAAGTCATCTTTGGCTAGCTAGAGCAAGTGAGTCACCTGCAGCATTGAAAGAGTAGATGATAGATTACTCGCTTTCACCTACATTGGAAGTAACAACATAAAATGATGCAGTCCTGCATCCTGGAAAAACCATATTAAACAGTGGGAAGAACCATATTTAAAATGAGAAATAGGGTTTAATAATAAGGCAGATGGTATTGTTAGGGACCTAATAAAACATAGGTTTAAAACTTCTTGTGCAGTTACTANGGTCTCATAAGTCTCATAGGCACAGTACAGTGTCTGACTGATTGCATCTCTGACCCTGAAACCGCAGCACCTTTCTAAGACAATATACCCTTGTGCTGACATTCAGCCACTTTCACCCTTTGCTCCGTTCACTATAAACATGGAAACCAGAGCAAGCCTTCTACACATGCAAAGAGTAACAATCTAAAAGCTTCTCTCCATTTGATTTTTATATAGTATTTATACAGTATTTCTATAGTATTTATACAGTATTTCTATATTATTTATACAGTATTTCTATAGTATTTCTATAGTATTTATACAGTATTTCTATAGTATTTATACAGTAGTTATATAGTGTTTAAACAGTATTTCTATAGTATTTATACAGTATTTCTATAGTATTTATACAGTAGTTATATAGTGTTTAAACAGTATTTCTATAGTATTTATGTAGTGTTTATATAATATTTATACAGTAGTTATAATGTATTTATATAGTATTTATGCGGTATTTATATAGTATTTATACAGTATTTATATGGTATTTATACAGTAGTTATATAGTATTTATATAGTATTTATAAAGTAGTTATATAGTATTTATACAGTAGTTATATAGTATTCAGACAGTATTTATTCTGTATTTATATAGTATTTATACAGTATTTATATGGTATTTATACAGTAGTTATACAGTAATTATATAGTATTTATATAGTAGTTATATAGTATTTATAAAGTAGTTATATAGTATTTATACAGTAGTTATATAGTATTTATGCAGTATTTATATATTATTTATATAGTGTTTATATAGTATATATACAGTATTTATACAATATTTATATATTATTGCAAACATTATCACTTTTATGAATGGAAATGGTAACAAGACATAAATGCAAGAGCACAGCACAGTATAATGATCTTCATAAATCAATAGTAAGCTGTGCAGGCACAAACATGCCCAATTTCTGCAGTGATATCATTGCTAACTACGTCTTCCTTAACTAGTTCGTTTCCACAGTCCTATAAGCCCCATTGCAACATGCTCAGAGGGTATAATAAGCGGTGCAGCCCTGTCACTGGGCTGACTGGCACGTCGCCTGGTTCATTCATTGGTCCAAAATATCCAATGAGAGGAGAGGAAGGTCTTTTATAATTTAATTATAATGAGTTATGCAATGAAAAGTCCTTCCTTAACTTCTTATACTGTGTATGCATAAAATATGATTTTTTTTTTACCCCAAAAAGTTAGAAAAAGTCCTGCAGAAATACTTTTGACATAGTTCAGTGGTAACTGGGAGTGAAATGGTTACAGTGAACTTACCTGGGGGTGACATGGTTTGCCGGGGTTGTGCTTCCTCTGNGTCCAGCTGCTGGGGGGTCACATCAGTCACTCCACATTTGGCCTTGGCACGGCTCCGCTTGCTGAGCAGATGCAGCGCCAGTGGGCTGGCAGGGTTGGCAGAAGCCGCTGTCAGCGTATGATTGCTTGGCTGAATGAAGTACTCTACCCCTCGGTAGTAAAATGCCCCTCTGACCCCAGCACAGAGGCTCAGGGCTGCGCTGCTGCTCGGATCTCCATTGACAGTGCCAGAGTAAAAGCAGTCAGCCAAGTTGGCGAAACTTTCCGCAAAGTCTTCTCCGCTGGACTTGGGGCGACCCACATACTGCAAACTAAAGTCCTGGGCAAGGAAACTGGGGTCAGGCTCTAATTCCAGGGTCATGGCTTCTCCAAATGCATCCAGGCGGTACACCACCTTNCCATCCTCAGATGGTCCCTGCTGGGCATTGACTTCCAGCCTGACAGGGGCCACCAGCTCTTCTTCTACAGACACACCTAGCACAATCCGGGCAAAGACCAGGGCTGCCATGCAGGGCAGCAGGCAGTGCACACACTTCATCCTGGGCGCAAAGTGCGCAGAAACTTCTCAGTGCGCAGAAACTTCTCGGTGCGCAAAAACTTTTCGGTGCGCAGAAACTTCTAAAGTGCGCAGAAACTTCAGTGCAAGTTACTGGAAAGTTGTAAAAGTTCGAGTTGCGTGTGTCGGGCAGCAGGGACTTCTTGCTTCCCCGCTAGTAATTGCTCTGGAGCATTGATTTGCGCCTTGGAGGGGAGAANAGTGCGCAAAGCTCAGCAAGCTCCCTCTGACACACTCCGGCGCATACTGGGGGATTTGTGCAGGACCTGACACCCTGTGCGGGAATTTATGGGGCTTGTCGGCAACCCCTCCTGTCAGCCCTCCCCCTGAGTCTTTGAAGTGAGTGTGATCTCATCTCGTGCGTAGTCCTAGGAGGAACAAAACCCTTCCTTNTGCTGGAGCATGGCCAAAAATCATCAATCATGGGGACGGGAGGGGGGAAGCAGCTGCTTGACTGGGCTGGAAATCTGCAGCAGGAGCACGTCTCTCAGTGACATAGAGTCAGAGCCCTGCACCAGGCTGTGCCTCCTCATTGCCAGGGACACTCACATGTGGGCATATGCCTGCAATGGGCACTCCAGCAAAAAGCACCCAGGCTGTGCCTCCTCATTGCCAGGGGCACCCACATGTGGGCATATCCCTTCAGTGCGCTGGAAAGCACCCAGGCTGTGCCTCCTCATTGCCAGGGGCACCCACATGTGGGCATATCCCTGCAGTGGGCTGGAAAGCACCCAGGCTGTGCCTCTTCATTGCCAGGGACACTCACATGTGGGCATATGTCTGCAGTAGGCACTCCAGCATAAAGCACCCAGGCTGTGCCTCCTCATTGCCAGGGGCACTCACATGTGCTCATATGTCTGCAATGGGCTGGAAAGCACCCAGGCTGTGCCTCCTCATTGCCAGGGACACTCACATGTGGACATATGTCTGATGTGGGCATTGCACAGCAACCCAGTGCTGCCACCCTTAAACCTTTATAATACAACTGATTGCACACATAAGAGATTCAAAACCTTACCCGCCCCTTGACTTGCATATGAAGAGTTAATTAGTCACTAGTACAAATATGCCTCATAGTTCCACTATAATACCCGAAGTTATATTTTTTTTTTGTAGCACATGAGCAGTTAATCATTCACTGACTTGGTCTGTGGGGTGAACTAAGCTGTCACAACTACATGCCATCCCCTTCTATGCCAGCCTGCTATGGTACTACCAGTCCCAGCCAGCACAACTGCAGGAGTGAGCCAGCGGCTGCCAGCTGTGGATGCACAGGCTATACACAGTACTAGTGCAGGGTCTGGCTCATCACATAATATACAGCGGGTCAGGTCCCGGCTAGAGGGTCCTTGGCTTCAGGATAATAGTAAAAGTCTGATAAGGATTGGTGACATCTTGTCATAGCACAGCAGTCCCTAATACAGTGNAGGGAGAGGGTTAAACTCCCTGCAGGGGGAGTTTCTGGGACTTGGCATAGCAGAGGTAGTGGGTGTGAAACCACTGGAAGCATATGCTATGGAGAGTGCTATAAGATACTGCACTTACTATACTTTCTCCAGAAGTACATTGCACCCCTCATTATAGCTCGCTCTCTCCTAAAACGTCCCCCTGCTTTACCATCTTAACTTTTTTTTTATTTTTGGTAACTTATAAATACCTAAAAAAAACCCTCAGCTTTCTTTATGGGAAATTGTAGAGTTCTAGGAACCGGGAACAGTGAGTCTTATTCAGCTCATACAGGGATCATTTATATACACAACCTGCCCTAGCACATTTCCATCCAGGTGGCACTGTCTCCTATGCGCAGCTCTGACATATTAATATTATTAACCCTTCCACCTCCACCCCCCTGGTCAAAAGCTCTTAGTGTAACTTGCAATCTGGTACATTTCCACTGGCACAACCCTCGGTGGTGCGATGCATTAGCCCTCTCCTTCTCAGCTGATCGCCGGATGCAGGCAGAGAGGAGCTTCAGGGAGGTTGGCACTTACGACTTGCTGGATCTATTTACTGAATTAGTGTTGCACAATGTATGCGTAGACATATTTGAATGCGTTATAACTTCCATATCATTCATGTCATGTCTCAGACAGAGGAGAAACATGGATGTATGTGCTGAGACTTGTAGTTCCCTGGCGGAAGCACCAAGCTTGGTGTACTACAGCCAGGGCCAGATTAACAATGGGGGGGAAGGGACTATAGCCCCAGGCCTCCATCTGAAGAAAGGCCCGCACATACAGCCAACCCTCAGGCCTCCCATTGAAATGCATGAGGATGAATGTGAGACATCCAGTACAGTTTAATGAAGTTNAATGAACTGGCCCTTATATAGCTTACCACCTCACACAACACTGGTCATACCCACTGCATTGGTCCCTGTTNAGCCCCAGATCCATGTGGTCTTCACCACTGTACCACTGATCGTTTTTATTGGAAACTGCCACCTTGCCCGGTTACACAAATACCACCAGTGACACTGGAAGAACACCATGGTTCTCTGTCTATTATCATCTATATGGACATTAAATTACTGGGTCCCTCTTTTAAGTCTGTCTATGACCAGTAGAGGTAGACACCCTATGCTTTGTAACATCTAATGGCAGTGGGATACACATTCAACCTTGAGTTAGGAAGGTTCTCCAGCTGCTGCTTCCATTAGATGTACATGATTGGCATTGAAGGAAGGTCCTTGCTGGACCCCTCCACTGGGTACTACACCACTAGGATGATCCATGGCTCTGTGCAATCTATGCAACACCTCGGCTTTCACCTTTGTAGATGTCATGTCTCCAGGGCCAGCAGCTCAGGTACACTCTGATTTCTAACATACCCCCCAAGGAAGGGAGTCTACCCTGCTGGCGGCTTCTAACATAGTGGCACCATAGAGCTGTCCCCCCCCTCCCCTGTCGCTGGGCCTGCATGTATTGACCCACATGTTGGTGTTCAGCATANTGGAATATTCTAGCGCCTGATGGGTGTGTAGATGGTGTTGAGGAATATGCCTTGTAGTAATGAATGATCATTCCTGGTACAATCGCTATCACAGAGAGTTAATGAAACAGGTTGTTCTATTCGGAACGCATCCGGTACACCCACACATTATTTTACCAGCATACATTAGGTCATGCAGAAGTTTGGAGAATTCGGAGGGGAAGCGGGGTATTTATGATTTCCATCGCATTTACCGGTTATGGGGACATTTTCTAGGATTCCCCCTGCAGGCTGCATTACAGAACATGTTAATTCAGACTCTGGTAATACGACATAGAATGTTAATTCTTTAATCTCGAGGAAACTCCAGACTCATGTAATAGGTTCAGTCAAACATGACAGGCCCGTCTCCTGACTACAGACAGCGCCTTTCTGCCTTTCACATACAGCAGATAGACCCTGTCCTGGCGCTTTCTACTGTANTGAACAATTAAAATGACATATGACTGGAGACTGATCTGTTGTATACTGCAGTGTTCTGTACAGTGGCTAATTCTCGCTTTGGTTTCGTACACCATGGTTTCGGTACAGACGGCGGCCTAGTCACTGGTACAGGCTGCGGCCCAATGGGTGTTTCGGCAACTTATCGTATCTTATATCTTAAATATAACACAAGTTTATTAGAATTGGTTTATACCTCCCCAGCTNTTGCTGTAACCAGATCATCCAGGCACGTGGCCCATTCCATTGGGTACAAGATGCTCCTCTCCTGAGTTTCCGACTATCAGTTACTATGGTAACNACCTGTGTTGAAGAGAGAAATGTATTTCATACAAATTAAACCTGGTAAGCGTGACAACTGGAAACTCAGGAGCTGAGTATTGTGTACCTAATGGAAGGGGGTCATGTTGGAGGGTCTGCATAACTACTACTAGTGATGATGATATTTGTGAAAATTATGAAAATTTTACCAAAATTTGGAAAACTCNCAATCACAAATACCCACTAGGGGTAACGGCCATATCCACTGAAACATAACATTGTCTTTCATTTTTCTGGATACTTTTCCAAAGTGAACTCATCCAGCCAGGGCTGTGTGTTATACACCTGCGTTTCTGGGAAATACTTGAAATGATTGCTTAAACAGACGTCTTTTTTCGCCAGCAATTTTTTTAAATCTTATTTTAAATAACTCAAGTATGCCAGCAGCATCGTGGAACAGCTATTTCACTCTTGTGGTGTTGTGGTCATTTATTTGTAATTGGCTATTTAAAATAATAGTCATTTAATTATTTTATNNTTATTATTATTNGGTGGAAAATGCATAAAAAACACATTAAAATATTTTATTTTCTTAATTCATTTTCTATTTAAACAAAATTTCAATTGAGGTTAAATTTATACAGTGTGTATTGGCATCATGNTGCTTTCTTATTTTTTGTGTACCAAAGTTAATTTGTCCGGTCCACCTTAAATNCTAATTTGCAATACCACATCTGTACACCAGGTGGCACCCTTGACCAAGACATTGCAAAATCACTGTAATAAGGTTGAACTAGTCTAATTGTACCTGTTCTAAATCTAAAAACCAAATTTTTTTTTTACAGTTTGCAGTTGTAAATGTATTCCAGTCACCTTACGTCATATCCCAGAACCTTCTGCAGAGGAGACTGACAGCTATTCAACTTCAAACACATTGGCATTGACCTGTTATATTTGCTTTAGACAAAGCTGAGATTTTTGTTTAACATGTGCAGTCTATTGCTGGTGGAGAGTTTAGAAAAACGTCACAGTCTTGACCCCTGGTCTTCAGTAGCAACCCTGTAATAATATAGTACAAGCAGTCAGGCCTCATGTTAAACACTATCCTGAGATCTGTGTTCACCTAAACAGACTGAACTGTTGCTACGTTACAGAGATATCCACTATAGCACTGGTTATAGCAGGACCTGTCCAAAATCTGTTAACCCTCATAATGATAATGCGCTTTAAATGGTGATAATAGTTTATTAAAATGAATTTATGCTTTAATAATGACAATTATTATATGTGTAATATATGTGTAAATACTAGTATTCCTGTATTCTGTGTATAATCAAGGGTTGTCAACTTTTAGTTTCTCCCTTCCAGGAAAAACCAAAAGTCTGCAACACAGGGATTTGGATGGGGGCGTGATTTATGCAAAT
>JABWIB010011268.1:11860-22682 GCA_016617825.1 Platyplectrum ornatum | reverse complement strand
TTGCAAACACAGACCTCAGAAACGGGCCTCTAAGAAAAGGCCTTTCTTAAAAATTCACTTAGGTTTAATAGACTTTGTGGGTAAATTCTGTATTCAACTATTTTCTGTTGTGTTGGCTTNCTCCTCAGGGGTGGGGCTTTGTGCGTGATTTGCATAAATCATGCTCACCACCCCCAACTCCTATACTTCCGACTCTTGATTTCTTCTGGATGGGAGAAGCTAAAATNAGTCAACCCTGAATTTAATTCATGTGTCCTATCTAGAGGCCCAATATTTTAAACTTTGAGTTGGTAGTACGGAAAGTAAGTCACTTTTAAACATGCAAATGGATGTTTAACGGCAGATAGGCCAAGAGGTGAATAACATTTTTAAACAACTTTTTGTAGGAGCCCTATCGTGAATGACAGTTAAAAAACACACAATTAACACACAAAACACACAATTATATAAATTATGCCAGGGAACATCTCTGTTTATTAAAAAAAAAAGTACATGTGGAAAAGCACTCACTTGGGTCGTGTAGACAGACCTCAACCCATCCGTCATACCTCAGATGCATCTCTGCCATCGTCCTCCCAATTCTCAGTAGGTCGGTCACCATTTGTCTCCAGGGGATCAGCTCAACAGTGTCCTCCACAAAAGTTGTTGCTTGCTCCGACCGCTGTGCCATAGCCACTTCTCTGTGTGCCGCACAGCCTCCCTCCTTTTTCCGATTTATTTGGTCTCTCTGTGGCTTTCGATAAACATTTTCAGGCCACTCCACTGCTTTCTCCAGCTTCTACGTCCAAACATCAAGAGGTGACTCTACTCCGCTGGGCTCTTCAGCATTGGACACTGGACTGTGTGGCCTCACCAACTCAACTAGCCATTCAGTCGGTTCATTTGGCACATCCCCTCGCTCGGGCCTCCCTATGGGGAAACAAACAGGGTCCCATCACTTTCTTCCTCCATCTTGGGCACAAGGATAGGCACAATGAACATAGTGTTATTACATTAAGTTTACCACACGGGTGAACCTGCCGGCAAAATGTAAGTATTTAAAGTCTTGAAGCANATTAGTTAAGTACTGTAGTTCAAAATCATTAATGAAAGGTCTACCAATTATGACAGATTTGTTTATATACAGAGATTTGTTCAGTTCGCATAGTCATACAATTTTTTGCACTATTACAAATAGAACAGTAGGTGCAATTTACTGTTTAATTTGTCTGTTCACCAAGTCTTTAAAATACCCTTTACAGTTTCATTATTGTTANATTTTACATTTAAAATATATAACAAGCCATTAAGAAATAAACACAATGCATTTTAAACTAAAACCAATTAAAGTAAACATAAACATACNTTTACTCCTATTAACACAAAACAGTTTGTTAAATAAGTGGAGGTTAAGTTGGANCAACCAATTAATCCTGCAACATAAGGAAGATAAGGGTCTATCCACCTACACATCCCAAATTAATTATCCCTCTCCTCTACTTCCTCGTCTTTTTATTCAGCAACTCACATCTTAGACACCTTCGTCAAAGATAAAATTAGAAACATTTTATAATTTGATATGCAAAACACTAAAAACCCCATCCAACATCCCTAGTCCAACATCAGTGCATTCTACAAAGTTTCTTCACTTCATTCTTCATATTTGTCCAATTTTGATTACTAATTCCCACTTCAGGCTAACCTATTACACCATTGGTTATTCCCACTACCTGTTATTCCTACTTATCTCCCATGTGTTATACCTATCTCCCATTCTGTTATCTTCTCANCTGTAACCAAGCTCCTTCAACAACACACAAATGTCTTGAGGACCACTTATTTGCTCTTGTTGTTTTTAGCCACTCTTACAATTTCTACAACTCCAATAATGTAGGTAGTTTCTAAACCCTTTTTACTCCATTGGTCTTTAAGAAAGTCCATTTATGACTTCCATATTGGCACTAAGTCTTGGAATCCTCAAATGCTCTAATTTTAGTCTACGTTGCTTATTAACATGGTATGTCTCCTTTATAAGCATCNATCAATTTGTTAGACTGAGGAATAAATGGTCCAGTAACACAAATACCCATAATTTGTGAATAAATGAATTTGTGTTAGTTAGTGGAGAGATTGCCCCCTCAATTACTGCATAGTACAAGACAAATATGCAANTTGTTTGCATTGTTAGCCTCCAGGAACATTGCATAGTGTATAGCCAGTATTAATCCCAATGCTGTCAGCATGTTCCAGCTATTAAACTAAGTANTAATCCTTGTCATGGAAAAACTGATGGAAGTGTTTCATAGCCCACCCCTTCCNCAATTCTAACGATGGATCAATCCAAGCAGAAGCTTGGTTTAGGTGGTTTGGGTACGTATGCACCAAATGTTGGGAGACAAGGGTTGCCTCACGATTAAAAAACCTTTGTATGTTTAATATTATATTCTGACATATTTGCATTTGTGTGATTTGTAAAAATATATTAGTTGGGTTATACCGTTATGTTTTTTTTCGGTGTCCAAGAATCAGAAGTACTGTATATATTCTCTCCTATCCAATGTTACCAAATTCTTCCCCAGTATTACANGCTCATCTCAGTTTCTGTACAATTCCATAACATATATTTCTCTGCTCCGTAGTTCAAGTTTTATGAAGATAAATCTGTCCCTTTAGTTAAACTATCTGCCTCATAACAGTGGAACCGTGTAAATTTTCACCTGCACTTAAAACCGCATGCAGCCCTACGGAGGTGAAGGGGAATTTAATTGCTCTCTATGGCATTAACTGGTCATCGATTTCTCCTTCTGCATTTCTCTTTCTGGTTTTGAAGTTTCTCTCTACCTGCACTTCACACCTACTGCTATAAAAGAACTGGAGGAAGAAGTGAGAACATTTTATAGCTATAAAATAACATCTCCATCACTATGGCATCGCATCACAGACAAACAGCTAATGCAAGTTTTTTTTATATACATGGTAAAATGAAAAGGATAGATAGTATGTGCGACCTTTTACTCTTTCATATACATATATATACCAATGAAATTGAAAAATACATTAAAATTGACAAATTGGGAAATTGACAAATTGGGGAATTGGGGAAGGGAGAATTTCATTTAATTTACATGCAATGAAATTACATTTGCTTAAAAGACACAAATACTGAACAGATTTAACTTTAAACTGTAATTTAAGTTAAGAAACACAACTTTCCAACTACATATTTAAAATTCTCACCCCCTGCAGTTCAACTCGATTATGCCAAAGCGTGCATTTGCATCTGTTGTTATTTTCAATCTTTGGATCAACCCGGTTGAATAGATATTTTCATGTTATATAACAATGTATGTTTATGAGAATGTATATAATCATGCCTATGTAATGATCATGNCTTGCTAATTAAAATAAGTATAATTTTCTAAACTCCATTTACAGTTGTTCTGAAAATTAGTTTTCATTTAGTCGTATAACTTTATTTTCTTTTAGTTGTATACCTATTATCTGTTTTTCCGTATTGGGNAACAGAACACAACAACATTTTATTNCCATTTGAAATCTCATGCTCTCAATGTCACATAAGCTTAGTAATCCAAAAGGATGCAGTCAATAAAGTACAATCAACATAGGTACACAGTGGTCACTATTATGAATGAGTAGTACCTTGAACTTTGATCAGTGTGTATTTAAAAAATAAGGTACAAATGTGGTAAAATTATTTAGTGTGTGTAAAGTTTAATCTAGGACAATATAAATAAAAAGATCGAAATGTGCATGCTAACAGTCAATTTTGACATGGCACAAAATGATGTAGCCTTGTTGAGATGTCTCCTAATATTTTTGACAAATATTTTGTAACAAATATGTGTATATAAATATATATATATATAAACTTAGATGGAATAAAAAAATATGCATACCTAAAAATTCTATGCAGCGGGAAATCTCCAGCTGAAGAAAGTGGACTACCCCCATTCGAGGAAGAGTGAAGGAACCATGAAGTCTGAAGCTCCCGTACATTATTGTTTATCGACACAGTATAAAAGTAGCATCCACTGGAGTTAGAGCCAGTGACAGGGCCTGAGGGACATTTATTTTACAGGAAAGGGGCTGTGGTGCAACTTGCAATGGCATTGGGTAGAAATATCCATTGGGCCAGCATCTTTAGGAACTGTAGATTGTAATTACAGGGATACTTAGTAGAAGAGCTAATATAATAACATATTTAGATTTTCCTACCTGTTCCATATTCCAACGAATTCACCATGTCTTGGGAATTATGATCTGTGAAGGCTGCTACCTGTNATGTCTTGCTAATTAAAATAAGTATAATTTTCTAAACTCCATTTACAGTTGTTCTGAAAATTAGTTTTCATTTAGTCGTATAACTTTATTTTCTTTTAGTTGTATACCTATTATCTGTTTTTCCGTATTGGGNAACAGAACACAACAACATTTTATTNCCATTTGAAATCTCATGCTCTCAATGTCACATAAGCTTAGTAATCCAAAAGGATGCAGTCAATAAAGTACAATCAACATAGGTACACAGTGGTCACTATTATGAATGAGTAGTACCTTGAACTTTGATCAGTGTGTATTTAAAAAATAAGGTACAAATGTGGTAAAATTATTTAGTGTGTGTAAAGTTTAATCTAGGACAATATAAATAAAAAGATCGAAATGTGCATGCTAACAGTCAATTTTGACATGGCACAAAATGATGTAGCCTTGTTGAGATGTCTCCTAATATTTTTGACAAATATTTTGTAACAAATATGTGTATATAAATATATATATATATAAACTTAGATGGAATAAAAAAATATGCATACCTAAAAATTCTATGCAGCGGGAAATCTCCAGCTGAAGAAAGTGGACTACCCCCATTCGAGGAAGAGTGAAGGAACCATGAAGTCTGAAGCTCCCGTACATTATTGTTTATCGACACAGTATAAAAGTAGCATCCACTGGAGTTAGAGCCAGTGACAGGGCCTGAGGGACATTTATTTTACAGGAAAGGGGCTGTGGTGCAACTTGCAATGGCATTGGGTAGAAATATCCATTGGGCCAGCATCTTTAGGAACTGTAGATTGTAATTACAGGGTTACTTGTATTAGTAGAAGAGCTAATATAATAACATATTTAGATTTTCCTACCTGTTCCATATTCCAACGAATTCACCATGTCTTGGGAATTATGATCTGTGAAGGCTGCTACCTGTAATAATGATAATAATGATAATAATGACTAAAGTTTTGACACCTAGGGAAATTTACAGCCATTGATATTGACCTATGCCTTTCCTTCCACCTATTTTTTTCTTAATTAATTAATTAAAGAGGCTAATTTAGTTGTACTCACAATGACTAATATTGGTAAAACTTACAAGCAGTAACTGATAGTCATAGGCAACTGATGATCTAATACGGTAGAATATTGCAGGTAAATTGTGAGGCAATAAACTGTCTTTAGAAGTCAAATAATTTTAAATTATGATATACCCATCCACTAGATGTTTTTTATTATTATTTATATTTTCTATTTGTATAATGTTTCAAAAGGTCCACAGTTCATGAATAGTAGTCTCAGAAAATTCCTGTATAAATAGATAAGGATCGCTACAGCAACAATTACTAATTCAATAATGATACAGCCATGAAGATTGTTTTATTAAATGTACATGTTGAATGAGGTTGTGTTTTGTGACATACCATATGGAGATATGGAATGGTACTTAGACATGGTTGGGAAGGGTTAATGCTGAACCAGATGATCTAAGGGGCCCCATTGCTCTCTTATCATCCACAATCCGTCACGGGGTCTCCTCCTGCTGCTAATATTGTTGTTAAACGGATGCGTCTGTGCGAAGCGAAAGCTAATTATAATAATTAACAGCAAACACATGAACTTGTCAAATTCATAATTATAAACCNCAGGGACGTCTAGCATTAAATCTGCCATCTAAACGCTAAATGGTGAAAGGATAATCTTGGAGGGTCTCATGNAGCAAATACTCTTCGATCTTCAATTACATTTCAAAAAACACCTGACCAAACGCTCACATTCACTGACATTGCAATTGACAAAACCCCCTTAACCTGACGTAATAAATATGGGCCCACACGCCAATGGTGCGTGTTTCAGTGGCATGCCGCTACTACACCGACTTTTCATAAATGAATGGTGCAACGTATGGTGGAAGGGGTGGACACATCCCCTGCTACATCTACATATATGATGTACCAGTCACGTGTGCAAAAAGACGGATGACAAATCATCTGTCTGCCAGATCATCTGTCTGCCAAATCATTGGCTACTTATGTGATTATATATTTTTGTATTGCATATAACATTATCATATTATACACTTGCTCCTTTGTATAAATATTACTTATATTTTATCCAAAATTATTTCTATAAAAATGAAATTTCATTTAGCATAATTTAGAGAATAATATTTGCATAACCTTTATTTATTATAATGTTCGTAGAGAAGGGAATTAGTTGTGTAAAATAGTGTATTATAACAAAATGTGTTAACAAGGAATGGCCAATGGATGGAGCCTTATTAGGGTAATAGATGTGGCCCTACGGGTTCTAGCAATGTACATCCAACACTGACATTTATACATAATTCGTAAGTCATTAGCAGCAATTGCATATAAATTTACAGTCATCCATGTCCAATGAACAGTACTATGAAGATTCCTCAGGCAACAGAGTAATGCTGAATAATAATACGCACTTCTAACTGTAATTATTAATTGAGGAAAACAATAAATGGACACATAGGGGGACTGCTAACAGTAGTAGAATATATTTCATAGGATGATAGTTGTTATGATAAATATGGAATAAAAGGTTTGTTGGCTTAAACTTTCTTCATTTGTGAGAATCAGTTACTTTCATTTTATTATCTTCACTGATGATACAATTAGTTTATCCTATCAAAATGTATCCATTAAAAACTTTGNGTCTTATTGGGATGATCACTGTGCCGGTTTGTGTAGTATATGCTAAAAGTGAGTGGGCATAACACCAAACATAATGGATACTCCGGCTTCCTTATGGCTTAAGAAGCAAAATGGGACAGATCAAACATCAGAAAACTAGTAATACCCTGTTTACATTTACGGGATATCGAGGGTTTAGAAAGCTGGGATATCGCCATGTCACATACCTTTCAAAGTCTTCCGGGACCNTTCACATTGACCCAGGTTGGACCCAGGAAATACTTGAGAATAACCCTGCTTTGTTCCCGGGTCAAAGTCCCAGGTAATTGCTCCTTGACTCAGGTAACCAACCATGACCCGAGAATAAGGGCAGAGACGTCTTCGTTGCTGCTAAATGACAGATATATTCAGAGTTTGATGACCAAGGCGCCATGATACCAACCAACAATTGTGATTGAATGTCTGTCTAATCAGCAGTTGGCAACACTGCAGCCATCAACCAGAACTTTATCATACAAAATAGTACAACCTCCATTGTTTCCAACACAATGTGACATCATCACGTCNCACAAACCNGACACCGGGGGTGGGGGATTGGCTAGGTCTCCATTTAATTAGCAGCAAAACATACAAAATACAACCGGACTGCATGCAAAAAGTGGAAAGTCAGAGCTTTGNGTGCAGTCCAAAATTTCCTTTAAGTGTCGCCAGTAAGTTTTGTTTTTAGTTACCTATAAAAATCCAGCAGTAGCTTATGCCTAATGGGCTAATTGAGCTCAATATAAAGGTATTTGCATTCTGCTCAGTCGACATGGAATATTCCTTCTCCTTCCTGGCCTGAGCTAACTGTAAAAAGAGATTTAAATTTTTTCTATCATAGTTTTGTTCTATTGGAAGACAANACAAACCTTTTATTTCTAATACCAACAAAAAGTATCTTCTCGCCTGCTGCTTGTTTTAAAGTCTTTCAATTACAGTGCTTGTGGNATTCGGATATTTTCTTTAGAATATGTGCAACCTCACGCCTTCNCTCCCACTATAGAGACAGACGGTTGTTTTTCCTTAATATAGCAAACCAATGTCATTAGATAAATGAATGACAGGGGATGAGAAGTAAGTCTTTAAAGGGTACGTGCCTTATTGTTTGTAGCATTAATCACAGACTTGCTTTCCCTCGCGGTGAAGGGTTAAGCCATGGGCATATTCAACCTTCTAATTTGCTTCACAAGCAGTGTTGGGCGGAGGAGATAAGATGTTGGGAGTGAAGAGAGTCCTAGATAAGGTGACAATGCACATGGTCCCAGCGGACCACATCCCATTCACACACTTGAAGGGCAACAGAAATGTGATGGTGCAATGATGCTGTATGAGGCTCGTGNGGGACAATGCATCTTCCAGAACAATGAAGAAGGAATACAGTCTGCAAATGTCACCGTGACAATTTGCGTCCTCTGTGTGTTACCTTGTAGCAAGCGCTCCGGGTGGCCCTTGATCAGCAGAATCTGCAGGGACCAATACTCACAATCCTAAAGAGGTTTATTGTACAAATTACTGGTAGATAAGGTATGCTCAGTCCCTGGGGAACATCCAAAGACTACAACATAAACCCCTGCTGTGTAGATTTTATATATTTATTCACCTTCAAAACCAGAAACTTTTGCTTTGAAAATAAAAAAGTTATANTAGGAGTGTATTGTATTGAGTTTCCTAGGCTGGGCTGCATATTTGGAGCAGAATTGTTACTTGCAGAGTTTAAATACATTAGATCTGGTTTAACATATATCCACTATCCATAGTTTTCACTTCACATGACAGGATGACAGGATAACCTATGTGCTGCAAAGCATTAGCGCAGCCCTATGACACATTTCCTGAAATCTTCATAAAATTTACGCGTATACCCCGACAAGCAGGGCCGGTGCTAAGTCTCTGGGCACCCTAAGCGAGATCAAAGAAAACAATCGCTTGACCCCCACCTAAAAATATTCTGACTTTCCTTTGCTGGAAGCCTCTGCGCTACTGTATAAAAGTCAGAATCCAGTAAGATGAATGTGTTTATAATATATATTCTCTTATTGAAGTATCCAATCTGCAGTACACCTAACAAAGTTATTACCAAGTCTTCCAAATAAAAACTTCAGGTCATTATACAGTGGAGCTACACCATTACCTACAGTCTTCAGGACTGGTTGCTCGGAGCAATTTGCAAGCTATAAACATTGGTGCTGATGTATTCTTTTTATTTGGTAGTAAGCACATTCTTAGATTGCAGAGCTCTAGGCAACTTGTATTAGAAACTTCAGCTAAGGGTCACGATTTTCGGAGAGTATCACACGCTTCCTGCACAGGGGTCTACAATATTAGCTGCCTTATATACCGTCACTCTCCTCCATCAATCACTTCAGTGGTGATCATTAGGCATTTCATTGGAAAATATACCATTATAAATATTGTATCTTTGTACAAATTATTCAGCAATTGGATCTTTANTATAAATATATAGGCCTAAAAGAGCGTAACATTTCAGCTGATAGCANGTACTTATCTAAAGGCAAGATACCAGCAGTAACTTAACTTAAGTGATGTAGATTTTAAGCAGTTGAAGTCTAGTCAACATTTTATGAGCCAAATAGTTACGAAAAAATATATATTCCAAAGTCTATAAATACAAAGATATCCTACATAGCCAGGTCCATCAATGTAACCTCACTGAAGACTGCTAAGCTTGCCATAACATTACTATCTGCACCACATACCTCCCAACTATCCTGATTATAGCAGGACATTCCCTATTTTGCATTAAAAGTTGAGAAATTTGACTTATAACCCTATTCAAGAGTTGACGACTTTTCGTTTCTCTTTCCCGGGAGAAACCAAAGAGACTGAAAAATGGGGTAAAAGGCGTGGTTTATGATAAGACGCCTAAAGCCTGATTAGTCTTCTGTTTACTATGGTTGGACGTCATCAAGTCCCGGCCATTCAATGAATCAAGTCACGGCCATTCAATGAATCATTTTCCAGCCATTCATTGAAACGATCAAGGCTGAGGCAGTGATGTACATTCAAAGTCGCTGCCACAGCCCATGTAGAAGTGTCCTAAATCCTGGAGTCTCCCGGACATTCCAGGAGAGTCTCACCATGGGAATGCAATTTGGGAACCATTGTCTGTAGAATAACCATTTGTGCTGGTGCCTTTTTTTGTGATAATCAAGTGATGGTGGGCTGTGTTTGGTGATTTAGGGGTGTAGGTATTGTGCCTCAACACTAAAACTGCTCTGGAACATCTGAATTAGCCATAAAANGGATCGCTGATACGGTAGTTCACGCACTGTATTTCACAATGTCACACACGCTATGCAAAAACTAATAAACATGGACACCTGCTGGTATAAAAGAAATACATTAGCATTTCTCTTCAGCAAACGTTTGCTCCCTACAATATAATACCCTCCAGGATTAAAGCTCAATTTCCTTACCTATTACACATTATATGTAATGAGGAGTATACATTATCATTGCATCACTGGAAATTAGATACACTTGCCAATTATTCTTTATGTTTGAAAAGAACAACAGAATGTTTAACTTAAAATTAATTACACTTAATTAAACAACCGTGTGGGTTTTGTTATAAGAATCACATTGAGACTGTGGAGAATTGAGTGAGAACGTTTTACCTGGATGATGCATAGAGCCAATACTATTTATTCTATAATGTACGGTAATGTTATCACATCCACCGAAGTCAGGAATGCTCATCTAATGTTCCACAATACCAGATGATCCAACAATATTAAAAAAAAAGGTCATTTTATACTTGGTTTGGGAGTGGACTTTCAAGAAACAAATCTAAATACTTGGACCAGAACCATGTCAAGTAGTATGTAAAT
>JABWIB010011267.1:0-12526 GCA_016617825.1 Platyplectrum ornatum | reverse complement strand
CCCCCACCCACATATCTCACCTCACCCACATATCTCACCCCCACCCACATATCTCAGACCGGTAGCAGGAACAAATGATTATATTTACTTTTGATTTTTCCTAAGACGCTGAGATGCTTTCGCAATACATTTGGTCCTATCATTCCTCTGTTTGAAGCGGTGTTCCCATGTTGGGAGGAGCCGGAGTCTTTTATTTCACGCGTACCCTAATTATCCTAATTCTTGTTCTGATCCTTTCATGAATTCTATAGACAAAAACCTGGTTGCTGTTTATCTTGCTTCTTCTTAATTGCCTTGCAACATGTCTTATTATGACTTGTTAGGTACAAATTAGTGCTATCTCTTATGCAATGTACCATTGTAACCTATTGCCAAGACTCATGTTTGTTTTATTGCTTTGCGACCTTAACAAATACAATTCTTTATTCACCCCCCTTCTCCTGCCCCAACAACTGGCCCAGTACCCCCCCCCCCCGAAATCTCAATAGACAAGACAATAGTTACAATTCGACTACTACGCAGTAGCTTGGCAGAGTTGGGGAACAAACTAAATTATTTCTGGAACAACAATAGCAAACTGTAGTCCCAGTGGAAACGTTGTACTTAAACCATCATTAATGTTATTCAAAGCAAATAAGCCTTTGGAGGATTGAAAATTGGCAACAATAGCTATACAAAGCTGGTCACCTATTACTTACCACATACTGATCAATGCTGCCTATCTACAGTCTTTAATAAATAAGTAAAAGAAAGGAAAATTGACAAAATGTTAATGGAATGTTATTTATCTGCTAATTGTTATATATATATATATATATATATATATATATATATATATATATATATTATAAGCTTACTGAGTTAGCACTACAGCACTACAGATGAACAATGCTTTTGTGAAATAAAATATGCAGTACTGTATTACACTTAAGTAAATAACAAGACTGCTTGATGGTCTTTGAGTTCTAACACTGTGTGAAATGTCCATACACTGTAAAGGATATAGATGATGAGATATGGATCACTGGATACATTCATTATGCTTTGGTGAATTCCAGGTTGGTGTTGCTCAGTTTTGGCTGAGATCCCTTCTTCCTTTTCTTTTCCTTGCCTTTTCTTGGAGTGTGTCCGGAACTTGTCAGGCCACTTGACATACCACAAGGACATTTGACATCATTTGGATTAGAATGTGTACAGTTAATTTAGTAGAGTAGTAGGATGAATGTGATACCTAGCTTTTTGTTAGTGTATAGCCTTTGATGGGTTAAGAGTTTGGCAGACTTTTTAGATGATGAATAATACAGTACACAGTTTTTTTTTCATAAAAAATAGTGATCGAATGATTTATATAGCTAGTGTATGCAATGTTTGAATATATCATAATACATAATTTTCATCCTCATTATTAAAAATAAAATTAATATCTCTACACTACACTTAGCCCAGTTAATCCCAAAACTAGTCCCAGGTTCCTCCACAGACTTTTGCTCCCAAATAGGTATCGTATCTTGGCCCGTCACACTTCTATTGGTAGGTCATGAAAGTTCTCCAGAAGATCAGTAACAAGAAATGTGTTCATGTGTGGGGACCCTGGGCTTCTCATTTTGGAGCCCGGCTCCCAACATTTTACTGATTGATTGCACAGGGGACGGCATCAAATTCTCCTTTCCCCTCTCTCTTCTCCTCCCCCCTCCTTCCTTCTCTCTTCTCTTCTCCTCCCTCCTCCTTCTCCCCTCTCCCCTTCCCCCTGGACCTCTTCTTCCCTCCTTTCTTCTTTCCCCCCTTTTCTTTCTTTGGACGGCTGGCCACCCGTCCTCTTTCTCTCTCTTCTTGCTCCTCTTTATAAAATCTACCTTTTAAAACCCAGCCAGATCTACGTAACTGTGACACCATTACCTGCATTGATCATTTTTCTTTTAATGTCTCTGTGGTGTTTTTATTTAGATGGAGACTTGTTTTCAGAATTTTACTTGTCAGATACATGTTGGTATGTTCTCTTACTCTGTCCATCTGTTGTACCCGGCTTATAAATAAACTCTTTAAAAAAAATCCCACTCTGGGATTGTGACCCACAGTTTGAGAAACTGGTAGGGTAGCCTTCTTAAGACTTTTGGTTGACTGTATCCAAGTAACAAAATTAACAAAACAAGTCCTTCACCTTAGATATGGAAAATAGTACTCCTAAATGTGTATGGCCATTGTAGAACTGGCCATCTTATTCTGTCATAATGTCATGCAATAATGTACAAATTGTGGACACATATCATTTTGCATATCTCTTTCATCCGATGGGGGACACGTGAGCCATTGGTGTAGCTGGTGGATGAAGAGAACTATCACTTTAGGAAGTCTTCAGATGGCAAGCTCCTACCCCTCACGTTTCTGAACATATATTGTTACTTTACTGTTTTGATGGTGCGGCATCAGCAGTGGGATTCATAGAAGTTGGTTGCATAGATATCTCCATGCCAGCATCTGTTTACCATGGGAGAGGTATCCAGGGGGACATGGTCACTAGCAACACAGGTAGTGACTTTTGATCCCTGTGCATAATGCTCCTAATATTGCTTCACTGGTAGGTACACAACCATGAGTGGAGGCCCTGATTAATAAAAGAAGATGAGGCATACAGAGGGGTACCTCCGTTATGGCTGTATAACCATATTTTATTTAGATTATTTATATATCTTCTCATGAGGTGGCCTTCAAACTCTAACAAGCCCTCCAAGAAGTTGATAACCATATCATTGTTGAACTTTTACTTTCTGATTATTTTTAAGATATGTCACTTATTGAAAGTATTCCATGTATGTGAAGTCAATACAGCATGTCCCAGAATTATCCGCATGCTCTGTGTGAATATATGTCATTGTGTCAAGTTACCATTGTCGGACAGTTGAATTTTCCTTCACATTATCTTAATACATTGTGCGTATAACACATTTGTGTCTCACACAGCAAAGCGTTGTGGTCAGGCACAATCCCTTATATATGATGTTATTATTTCTTATGTGTATTCAGTCAGTCAGTTTTTCTTTAATCCCTCACTTATGCATACACAATGTTACAATTGCTTTGCCACATGATGGTCTTGTTTACACAAGTTGACAGCTTGGGGAGAATACTCTTTGAGAGAGAAAGATGGAATAAGGCTATTGGACATTGTACTAATAAAATGAAATCAGAAGGTTTGATGAAATGTAAAGGTACTGTAAGTAATATGCTTCAAACACACAGTCCTATTGTCCTACCTGTCAGTTGTATTGGATTCTTTAATGCAATTCTTTGGATCGTCTGTTAGAGGATATACACGTTTAAAAAGCCTTTTCAAATCATTTACAAATCATTATGCACATTCTACAGGTGAGCATATGCTTCATACACAGAGGTCTGATAGTATACATGGAGATGTCACTGTTTTGTCATATGTGTCCATAACCCTGTCTTAAGTGCTCTGTGGGGATCTGCCCCTGCACACATGCAGATCCGCGCGGATGTTCATAGTGCTACTCACTCACCATCATCTGCATGCCTATCCACGACCCCTATGGAGTGTTTTAGATATGCTAAATATCTAATAGGCGGATCTTCTTGTGGATTTATCCAATGTCTGTGATTGATCAGCTAGCCAATTAGCTGGAATTTTCCCATCTTTCCTACTCCATTCATAACTGTAGCAGTGGTAGTAATGAAGCTCTGCAGTTCTTGCAGAATTCAGATCTTTTATTACTGTATTACTGCTGTAGGTGTCGATAATTATGGAGTCAGAAAGATGGGTAAATGCTGTCCAAGATGTGAAGGTGCTGTACATGACTGAAAATTGGATAATGCCATCTTCTAGGTGGTATCCATAGCTCGAGTTCAGTCATTTTTAAACATGATCAAAAATAAAATGCTTTATGACCATTTTATAACTGTTAGTAAAAAAAAAAACCTGGAAATACACTAGAGCAGCAGTTCCCAAACTTTCTCACTTCAGGAATCCCGATAGTGGGGACCTCACAGTGTNGCTCGGGTGGCAGATAACACTAAGTAGGTCCTACACAGTGTTGTGCCTACACTGTGGGAAGAATGTAAGGGCTGGAAACCACGTTATCTGTGTTGCCAGCCCTTGCGTATGTAATTTGGCATTGCAGTGGCAACCCAGTGAGAGCGTCGCAGCAACCCTTAGAGCCGCAGCGCACAGTTTGGGAGCCACTACATTACAGCATTGTTTTTTTCCTGATTAACGGATAACTGGGGACTGGATACAGACCTCTATGTGAACACTGTGCATTATAGGGGAATGCATGCCTATCCTTGCATACAGTCCCTGCATAATTTATTCTTTATATGCACTTTATACAATGTTTGTTACAACATCAGAGTTAGTGACATTTCCTCATTTAAGAGCCAAATAGTATTAGACTCCCCCTTCCCCCCAGAGTAACTCTTTGAACTGGCTTTCTTTTATCCTATTTAAGCATTGACCGGATCCAGATATCCGTTCCTCCATGTGACTTCCACACACAGTGCGGAGTGCGGAGGATGTGTGGTTTTTGTTCCAGCACACATGTGAGCATCAGATGATAACTTGCGGATCCCTGTGCGTACAGAACAATATCCTGACCCCTAGCCCACCTAAATTACGCCAGGTGGTGGGTGGGGGAATTTTATTAAAATTTTATATCATGGACAGTGTTTGGGGTAAATGTGTGGATCAGCGGTCACATGGCCTGCAGGGGTATATCAGAGTAACTGCTAACCCGCACAAGAGAGGAGAGTGACAGAGGAGTACACTCCGCTTTCACGCACAGGTCCAGTCCAGATCATATATATATGATATATTTGCATTGTAAATAGTTGGGTCAGATGTATTCTATTATTCAAGGGTCTGTGTATCTATACTGTACCTGTTCAGTATTTTCTCTTACCATACTAATTCTGGAATGGGAACACTTCAATTCAATTTTGAATTGCAAAGTACAAAAATAACTTTCTGAACAAGATAACACTGGCACAATGGTAGACAGAAGAATTAAGGTAATGTGGGCCTGGCATTAAAATCCTTATAGGGTCTGGTCAGGGAAGTCATGTTCCACTATGTGTAGATTTATTTGGTACCCACATCGAAACGTTACAGCTTCTGCGTTATTGTATTCTTGGGATTGATCATATAATGTAGTGGCTCTCTACAATTAAAACTAAGCATAGCTGAATCTATTAGATTGTTTGATGCAGACAGGGCCCTGTGGATTTATGTCAACCTGAGATGTTCATTGGTTTTATTATCTAATACAATGCATAGTCTCAAAGCTGTCTATTGTGAACAGGATTATGACCTTAATGTTTCACGACTAGCCGTACAGATCAGCCTGTCTGGGAAAGAGTGTATGCATATTCTACGAGACTGCTTGAGGTGTCGTGTGTCATGACATTGCTTCTCCTTGGTGAACTGTGAAAGGCTTACACCTGTGCACAGGGAATGCTGCTTCTAAGCACGTGGCATCATGCACAGATAAGAGTGTTGTCCTACTGTGGCTCCAGTGTCTCCTATATGATAGATGTAAAAATAGAATTTGTGTGTTAAATCCTTTTCTCTTAGGTATATTTACTAAGCAGTGAGATTGCAAGTTGGGGATCAGATTCAAGCTCTCAGTTTCATTTTACACACTGGAGAATGTGAACTCAAATCTGATTGGTTGCTATGGGCAACATCCCCACTTTTAAATCTCACTGCAATCTCACCGCTTAGTAAATATACACCTCTGAGTCTATGGGGAGCACAGGATGCCCTCCCATTTTTCACTTTATTTTTTTCTATCTTTTCCAATTTAACTGTAATGCTGGCTGTATAGGCCGATATCGGATGTGATGCACACTCCCACGGGTGCATGCATTATAGATGTATGGCCAGCATAAGATTAGTAACAGGTTTAGGAGATTTATGTTTTTCTCTGTCACCCTCTTGAAGGTTTCATCTTCAACCTTAATTTAATGTTTTTTGACTTGGTTTGTTAATACTGAGCGGGTCAGCTGGGGCACAAAGAGGGAGATGTTTACCACCTGAAAGTTTTGTTGGCAACTAAAGTGCCAGTGTTTATCCCATCAGTCTCCACTGATCCCCATATACTCAGAGAAAATGATTTCATATCAGTACACAAATCTTAGTTTTATGGACATTTTTCAAGTCAGACTGAGTCATTTTTTTCTAACTTTTTCCCCTCTCTTTAACACAAAAAAAAACGTGGCCCATTCACACTGCATGTAGCCCGGAATAACATAATTAGAGAACCTTCTGGCCCTCCCCAGAACCTACCCTAAGGGTGCACACGATTTCTGTAATTATACCAACATTGGTTTTTCCTTATAAACTGGGTATATAGCCCGGAATAACCCTGCTTTTTTGAGTCGACACCTTCCNGGTGTTTTAAGTCAGTTACCCCGTTTAGATTGTCAAAAAACGGCGTAGTTTTCAGCGAAAACGACGCCTCTGCTGAAAAGACGCCGTTTCAAGGCAATCAAAACGATGCCTTTTCAAAACGGCGCATAACGATCGGCGGCTTCCAAGGCAGCCGAAAAAGGAGGCTTTTCGGCGGCACGCCACCATTCTTAAAACAATCTGAACGCTCTGGAGCCGGCATGCCGGCTCCAGCGCGTATACAGGGAGACGATTGGACTAAAAAGACATGTGATCATACAGACTACAATAGATATGCATGGAATTTTAACCGATCAGAGCTGGTACATTATAGTGCTTTGTAAAGGTCCTTTCTGGCAGTTTTGTTGAAAGAGAAAAAGCAGATGTCAACATGATTAAAATCAGCTCCTAGATGAGTAACAGTGGTTTTAAGAAGACAGGATGGATTTTGGTAAAAAATAATTAACCTTGATTATTTCAATTTGTGGGTCTCAATATTGTTTTTGTCATAATTAATGAAGTAACACTATTAATGCCAGTGGGTTCTTTCCTGTAGCCAGAGTAGTTGTATAATTCCCCTTTACCTGAGTTTAAAGCTATCCTCAGGTCTTTTGTACATAACTACAGAAACTGGGTTAGAAGATGGTTAACTAGGAAAGGGGAATCAATCAGAGTGCAATGTACCAACATGTATATACGTGGAGAAACGCTACCCTGTTTCCATTATATTGCCAGGCATGTTTAGTGTCTGAGCATTAAACTCAGTCGTTGGATATAATGACTGATGGTACCCCCCTCCCGACCCCCCCCTGCTTTCAGGTTTAAAGTGTAACCAATAATTATGCAGACACATTTCCTGTAAGTACTAACCTTTCTTACACATTACTGACTTTAGGTCACAGAGTTCCCGTAGTCTCACGAAATGCCATCATCACAAATATATTTCTTGTAAATTCCCATAAACATTTGGGAAAAACAAAGTTACTTTTGTCTTCAACATTGGAAGGTTATTTATTAACTTTGACTCATATTTTAAGAATGCACATTTGTTCATTTTGGACATTCCTTAGATTAATTACCTGATCTGGTGCCTTAACAGTGATATATGCTAATTGTAGGTATGAAATATATAATAACACTCAGACTAGACAGTATATATTAGAATATTAGATATAACTCTGATTAACATTCAGTATTTAAAGTTCATGTCTGCAAAACTAGTTATATTAAAACTGTATTTGTCTCCAACTCTTTGTCATGTTGTCCGTGGTCACCTCCAGTAATAGTTTCAGCTATGTGCAGTTTCTGGGTGAACCTTAGTTCTATCCATCTGCTTATTACATGGACCATCTTTGATGGTCATCAATGATGGTTTTTAAAGTATGTGCAATAATTGGGATTTTAGTATATGTACAGTAATTGACAGTTATTGTATATGGGTTAGACACTAGAGAGCTCATGTGGGGATCTGATGCCTTCTGTGCATGCACACGGGAGGCCACTGTCCTCAGTGCTACCCTTGAGCGATCCATGCTGTCCTTACCGTGCTAATGGTCTTCAGTCTGCCAACATTAACTTATTTAATGTTTAACTAACTTAAACCCATATTTACTAGCATATACCATTTCACATACTGGCCTAAATTCACTAAGCGTGGAGTTTGCAGGGAATTGAAAAGTGGGGAGGTTGCCCATAGCAACCAATCAGATTCGAGCTCTCACTTTCATTTTGCACAAAATCTGATTGGTTGCTATGGGCAACTTCCCCACTTTTCAATTCCCCTGCAAACTCCCCGCTTAGTGAATTTAGGCCACTGTGTTGTAGCCACCTTACTATCTTATTTTATGTTAGTATTCGCTAAAAAGAAAGTCTTATTGTTAGTAATAGACATGTACATCTCTTCTGATATAATGATAATTAAAAGGTTGGGTATACTAATAGAAATCTTTATTTTGTGATTTGTCAATAGTCACCAACAGAGGATGTAAGTATAAACGCTTTAGCATTGGTAATGCAATTATATACAAATATTTCCTATAATTAGGGCACACATACTTTTAAAATATAATCTATATTAGTGAATTCAATCTAGAAATCAGATTCAATATTCTGAAATATCTTACAAGTAATCAAAGTAATCTAAATCTATCAACTCCTTAATGACAACTTTTTTTTTCTTATTTTAGACACGTTATAGGAAATATTTGTTATAATGCTTAATTATAGAATCTGCATGTGATATGAAAATTATGGTGGTGGGTAATTACTAACTACTATACTTGTAGTGCTCTGCAATTCTAGAAGCATGATAGAAATATCCATGTTCTGTAATGGTAGTGGACATGGAAGTGTATATATATATATATATATATATATATATATATATATATATATATATATATATACATACATATATCAGATACCTGAGTACAGAATCCCAAGTACGGGACTTCTGATACATGACAAGTACAGAAACGTACAATATAAATGTATAGGTAAACCTGTACACAGGAATTATCTATAGCATGTGAATAGATGTTGATCTTTTCTACTGGAAATCTTCTAAGACTTGTTTTCCTTTATAACACTTTTACTTGCTTTTCTCTAGGAGGATTTTCTAGGAGAGGTAACATATGTTATATATAAGAAAAACAGGTTTTGTAAGTGTTTATAGGTGTAAAAATACAATACAAATAGCATTTACATAGTTTCACGAGCAAGGTGTTTATAGGCTCCAAACAATGACATAAAGCCGTCTCATCATGCACCCATTACATTCATTCAAGGACTTAAAGCACAGCTTTTACAGCAACCTTGTACTGCTCAGAACAGAAGGTTCGCTCTATTCTGTGCTATTTATTTATATATTGTGTGTAAGTGACAGGGAAGTCTTTGCATGCACATAATAAGTTTTTTAACAATTGTTCCATGGATCAAGCAGAATGTATATTGCATATGGTGCAGTGTTTACACCAATAACACAGTATTCACCTGCTGACAAATTAAAACCTCTAATATGTCCTACATCCCCTTCTCTGGAGTGTGTTCAGACATAATACTTGTGCAAGAACATGATTGGGTCGTGCATTTCATATTCTTTAAAGCATTTAATTATGTCCTATTATTACACCTAAGATCTTATTTAGAGACTGCATCTTGTTTTTAAACAACTAATTTCACTTGAACACACATTTAGCAAAAAGGAACATTACATTTAGAGCACAGGGTATCATCATTTTCTGTATGAATCCTCAATATACAAAGGAAGATTGTGCAAATGGATGGGCCACTGTATAAATAGGCACTATTAAATGTATATGGAACATGCGTGCAAACAATAACCTTCCCTTCAATTCAACTTGGTTTTGTCCACTCTTGAGTAAGTTGTAAGTAAGAATGGTCTAGTGTGTGGCTACCAACAGAAGCTTAATATTCGCCCTGAGTGACACTAACTCCCTGAGTGACACTAACTCCGAGTGGCAGTCTCAATTCTCACTAACAAGGGCCTAAATTTACTAACCAAGTGGAGATGTTGCCCATAGCAACCAATCAGATTCTAGCTTACATTCTCCAGTAGGTAAAATGAAACTGAGAGCTTGAATCTGATTGGTTGCAATGGTCAACATTCTCACTTGTCTATCTCCCTGCTTAGTAAATTTCGGCAAAGAAGATAGTTAATATTTCTATATGCATACAAAGTGTGCAGTAATTATTATGTTACAATGCGATGCAATTGCTTTGTTGTATTGTATGATACATTGCAGCGTCTCTAGTCTTTTATTTTTAATGCTAGATAAAATGATGTCCTGTCCCAAGAAATCACCTCACTATGTTTCTGTAATGGTGTTACTTCCGAGAAAGACATACCTCCCAACATTTGCCTGGGAGAGAGCGGGACAGCCATGTCCCCCTGCCCTGCCATGACCAAACCCCGCCCCTACTCCGCCCAGTTCTTCCCCCTACACGCCCAAACCCTGTCCACCCGCTCAAATGCACTGCTTCTTTTTTGGCCCGGGATCGTGACAAAACGAAAAAACACTTTCCTACCAGTTTGTCCCTGTAGCATTGCTTTTGTTCTAAAATAGTGTTTGTAAATGCAAAAGTTTTTGGTGTTTTTTTTTCCTGTTATTCCCTGTATATTTTGCTCCAGTTTGGACTTAAAGAACTAAAGTCACATGTTTGTGCAGGGACAAATTGTCTTATTGTACATACACAAGTGTAATATGTTATAAGATATCTTGACTTATTGTTAGGACACTCAGAAGCAGATAAAATAAATAGAAACCTGTGGGAAAAAAAGTCCCAGTATAAAGAAGATATGTAGGGAGTAAACATTTTGCAAGTAGCAGCCAACCAGATGGTAACTATTCTCTAGATGCATAAAGAATTGCAAGAATCTCTTTACTATGGCCAATGTATTCATCAATCCAGATATACTGAATGCATGGGAAATGATTATTGTTATAGCCATGATTCATGTGTTATTACTTGCAGTGTCCTTTTATGCATCTTTATATTTTTCAGGTAAAACCTGTGTCTCACAGCAGAATCAATGTATCGGCCCGCTTCCGGAAAAACCTCCCAGGGCCATGCATTATATTGTGAGTAGACTCGTTTCTCCAGGAAAGACTTTCAGCGTCCAGTTCTGGTAAAGAACTCTAAATTCACCATTTTATTCCCCAACAGTCTGATTCCTAATGGTGATATGAAGAGTTCAGTGGTGCGTTTGCTGATACCCAGGAAAACTCTTATGCAATGGGAGCTTGTCCTTGCAATGGCAACTGAGAAAGTGAAGCTCAGGAATGGAGCAGTACACAGGTGCATGTTTTATAACGGGTCGCCTACATCGCCATATTTTATATCGGCGTAATTTTATATTAGATTACATTTTAATTCATAGTTTAATAATTCTGGTGATGTTTCTAACACATTAACATATTTTTCATACATCCAGTAAAACATGCTACAATCGATCTTCTAATTTGCTAGTAATTTTAAACGTAACAATAATATAATTGCTTTAATACATTTACAGATCTTACTTATTTCATAACTGCACGTATGCCTGTGCTATGAAATATTTCCTAAAAAGTTTATTTCATATTTATTTTTTTCATTGTCTACTAGATTGTACACATTAGAAGGATGCCCAGTTCATGATGGGTCTGACCTGGAGACTGGACAGTTTTACGTTGCAGTTGGCAGAGAGAAGTTCAAAAAGTTGCCATATAATGATTTAATATTTCCTTCAACAAAAATGGCTTATGGGTAAGTTTAATGCAGCACATAAATCAGTATATCATGTGACACTAAACGGAAGACTGTCATGGTGCTTTGTATAGTACAGGTGTGATTAAGTTTTAATATGAGGACTCACAGCATTGATTAATGGCTTCATTGATTATTGATTAATGCTTTTAATTTCCTAAAATGTGTCACATTACCTAACATTTTCACAGTTTAATTATGTATTATAAAGCTGCAAATGCCTCTCAAAATGTTTTTATAACTTATTATATGACATGTTTGTGTTTGGACTTTTGAGCCTATATTTACTAAACTGTTGAAAGGGAAAAGTGGGGATGTTTCCCATAGCAACCAATCCGATTTTAACTCTTACTTTTTTATTACATACTGAAAATGTCAGCTAGAATCTGATTGGTTGATATTGGCGGTTTTTAACTTTATATCATGTAAGCAATTCAAATATATGCAGACCAAAAGGTGATCCTGCACTCCTATNTCCGAATACCGGAAATATTTTTCCCCATCCTTTATTATACACACTTTCCCTGATATATGGAGGGGTGGTGCATTCCGCGCGTTTCGCTTCAAATAGCTTCTTCATGCCTTGAGGAAGCTATTTAAAGTGAAACGCGCGTCGGTATTAGGCCGATGGTAGCGCTACTCCACTTTTAATAATTACGATTATAATTTCAATTGCTCATGTTTGCACAATATGGATTAACTCTCAGCAGCTATATATGGCACCTTACTGAAGGTTGCCAGTTGCACTGTCACTTTATTTATAATATTAGGCTATACTGATTTATTACTACATACCTATCATAGGAGTTTACTTGAATATTATTAATACTTATCAGAGCCATTATATTAATATAGGTT
>JABWIB010011258.1:6222-16879 GCA_016617825.1 Platyplectrum ornatum | reverse complement strand
AATTTACCACTAACTTAAAGTACAATGTGTCACGAAAAAACAATCTCAGAATCAGTTGGATACATTAAAGCATTAAAAAGTTATTACCACATAAAGTGTAACATGTCAGATTTGTAAAATAGGGCTGTGTCATGAAGGACCAAATAGGCTGCGTCACGAAGGGGTTAATCAACTGTAATACAAAATATGTGATATACGTGCTGCAGTGCCCTTGTAGCCTGCAGTACGTGGGTCGCACCACAAGGTCCTTAAAAACGAGATTCAGGGACCATCGCCTGAATATTATAAAAGGTGCCTCAACCCATAGTGTGGCGTAACACTTTGCTTTGAAACATAAGTGCAATCCAAAAGATTTAACTATCACAGGATTAGAGAGAATTCACTAAACAATAAGAGGGGGAGACAGATTCACAAGATTATGTAAAAGTGAAATGCACTGGATGTGCAAATTACAAACCATCGCACCAAGTGGCTTAAATGAACATTTAGAATTTAACACAATAGGGGTTTAATAATAACTTTCACTGTATAATTATTATCACTTTGATAAATGCATTAATGTACATGCTTGATTTACCAATAACTTACTATAAATCAATACAGAATCAAACATTGTATAATATTATTTCATATAAAAAAATATATATATATTTTCATGATTATTACACATTTCTTAGTTTTTTTGTGGTGATTTTATTATTATTCTAATACAGTATATTGATCAAGACTTAATCATGTGTAGATAACATTCAGAACATACAATAAGCTTTATATTATCTATGATAACTGTGGGCAAGTTACTATGGCACTGGAGCCGTCAGAGACAATATATTTATCTCTGAGATTATGAATAGACCCCTAAAATCCTGTTAGTGGAGAAATCACCAGGTTAGAGCTAGGTTTAATGTGTAATTGTGGTTGTTTATATACATGTTTGAGCACTAGGCAAGTGGTTGTTTTTAAACATATGTATTGAAACTACTGTGGGAGCTATTCCCCAAGTGTTATTAATTGTTAATTAAGAGCTCTGCATATAGAGGACCCAATGGGAGGAGTAAAGTATTGCTTGAGAAAGTGCTAACAGCATGAAACGCATTGCATGAGAGCTTTGGAACTATCCTGTTTGATTGATCTATATTTGGGGACTAAGCAGGAGCTGTTCTGGCAGAAAAGCCACTTATACTACCAACTGCCGAGAGACCGACTATATGAGCAGCTACACCTCCTGGTGCAGGCAGAGCAGCGTGGGAATGGCACAAGAAGCGATAATACACACGGCGGGATTTAACTGTTCCATACCATCATTCATCCGCGATCTCAGCGGTAAGGACATATACGGCGGGACCCAACTGCTCCACACCACCATTCATCCGCGATCCCAGCGGTAAGGAGTTATCCTCGAGTCGATACCCGCCCACGTGTAAGGGGGTAGGAGGAGATCTGAGTGCGCCCCACTCCTCGCAGTGTCCGTGACTGAACACCATCTAACTGTTGCCTGTTCGGATAGAAGGGGTCAGAAGTATACCTGGAGACACCCCAGTCCACCATAGTACCTGTGGGCCAACACCTACCTCCACAGTCCATATCCCTGCACCAGAGTAAGGGAGATCTACTAACTGGTAACTACTGCTTTATCCCCATTTCCAAGTATCTTAATTTTTTTTATCACTGTGGACAATCTATTTGATTGAGCACCATATAATCTACAGGAGATTCCATCTACAATTGCTAATTATTGAATAACTTTATTGAGAACTTTATTGAGAGCTCTATTATTGTTGTTATTTTTTGATTATTTTATTGTAATATGGTTTTTATTATATAAAGTAAAGTCTTATCAATACACCACTTGCCTATGTGTGTCTATGTATGGGCCATCAAGATATCTATTTATAGTGTTAGCGCTGTACTATCTGTAGTTCTTTTTTTGTAGTCATTTTTTATAGAGACTTCACCAGGTCTCTCTGTACAGCTGCTTAGATTTAGCTACCCTTATATGATTATCTATACCGCAGCGCTGGTTAGGAACTTCTAAGTTCCAGTAAGTTTTTGTTTATTGTATCCCTGACCTACTGTTGTCCTGATTTGGTAATCTCCTGCACTGTCTGCTACAAATTCCTCTGACCATGGTTGTTGTAAGGCCAGATTATGGAGCAGACAGCACGCCCACACAATATCTGCCACTTTACTAGGGACATAGAGGAACTGGCCAGCAGACTTGTGAAGAGAACGGAACCCAGACTTATAACATCTGATTTTCCTATTGTCTTCTGTTTAGGAGTAATTCTGTTGGTCCTTGTTTCTTTTTATACCTTTCTTCCTACAGTTATATGTAATCCTGCCTCTTAGCATTATAGGGAATCCTATGACATTATATTTTGACAATCTAGTGGCCTCTCAAAACCATATAATTTTTTGCAATTATGTAACATTTCACTCTCTTAGTTGTACTCCTCTGAAATAATGTAGCGTTTTCCTTAATATCGATCCAGCGTAAATCTGGCCTCATCAAACTTAATGGTGTTCTCATTCTTCCCATAATAATACCTCACAGCGTCTTTGACAGTCCTGAGAGAGACTCCTGCCCCTCTACACGTGCACGCCAGGTGGATCCACAAGCGGTCTCTTCCATCTATCCTGACGGACGTCTTCCATCCAGCAACCCGGGCTCACTGCTACTCCGTCATTTCCCCTGGACTTGTTGGTACACGCTGTCAGTAGCTGGGTACGAGTGCTTTCCTATATATATTTATTTAATATCTTTTTACCTATTTTATATATTGTTCTTATATTGATATTTGTTTTATCATTGTATGCATTAAATAGTGTGTTTTAATCATAAGGGCATATAACTTAATTTTTTTCCCCCACTTTTTGTTTCCTTTGAGATTTCCACATCATCCAAACAGATCTATGTGGGAAACATTATAGACTTGGGACTCAAACCATAAAGGAATTGTATCTCTGACCCACATAAACTATCAGTGCAGGTCACACTTAAAGGGCTCCCATTACACTGTACCTTTTTTTTTATCATTTTGTGTTTTCTTTCTTGGGTATGGTGAACCCTACAACAGTGTAGGTAGAAGCCTTTTGAGAGTACATATAGCGCCTCAGGCATATACATTGTTTATTATATACTAGTGTTTGTAAATACTTCCTAGTCATAAACTGTGATAATCAACAAACTAAATAATGTTCTTATTCTTACTACCATGATACTTCAAAATAAGAACATTATTTAGTTTATTTAGGACCAATAGAATCACTCCTAAACAGAAGACAATAGAAAAATCTGATTTTATAATGTTTTATTAAGGTTTCTTGAGCTTATAACAGATATAAGATAACGTGAAATATACGGTCAGCGCAGGAGGATGACATCAGTAAGAGCATTTAAGGAACACAGAACAGACACACACTTACCTTGATAAAGACGCTCAGTGCGTTGAAGCGCGTTGGTTTAGTGTGTTAGGTGTAGTTGCCCGTAGTCCCGTCCAGTTACCCCACCACCTCCCGAACACTCGATTTGCAGGGCCCGCAGCCCGAGTCTTTATGTTTCATCGTTCGTTGTAAAGATAAGGGGGATACTCGGGGGATAAAGGACACTTACCAGAAGTTTTTATATAGAATTTTAAAGAATTTTTATTGAAACGGAAGTTGTAAAATAAATAGTAATTGGAATACTGAAAAAGGAGTAATTTTTGAGAGTCGTCAACAGAGGAAAGGAACGCGAAGGATACCAGCGGAAGGAAACCTCTGTAGATCTGGGAGAGAGGAGAGAGGAGGATCGGTCCACCACAGACGCCAAGGGAGAGGAACACTATTTAATACTATCCATTGGGCATCCACGATTTGGAATATTGGAAGTTCGGGAGAGAGAAAAGAGGAGGATTGGTCTACCATAGATGCTAAAGGAGAGAGACATGGAGGACACCAGCGGAAGGAAACTTATGTGAGGACATTGGAACCATCGGAAGAAACACTGAGGAAATGGCAGAAAGAGAACCTCAGTATAAGTAGATATTACACATATTGCTCATTGTGTAGAGTTATCGCTAAAACCGACATTTTTACTTCCCTATGTGTATGGAGGAGGTGTGAACCCGGTCTAAAGTAACATCCAGTGAAATACAAGAAGGGACAGAATAAAGACTGTCTCACCTGAACTTGGAGTGATTCCCTAAATAAACATAGTGTGGAGGGGAATGTGAATCAATTTTGTATCCACCAGAACTGTGAGTGACTTTCCATATATGCACAGCGCGGCAGCCAACCATACTAGACTGTTCTAACTATTTTAGGGGAAATATATCCCCCAATAGGGTCAGTGAAGGTTGGCAACCGCAGCAGAGGGGGAGGCGCGGGAGCTCTTATTGTTTGATTCTATTTGATTATGAGAGATATGACATACCTAAAAGCCAGCCCTCAGGCATGTCCCCAGCTTCAAACTTATGACTGAGGGCTGACCTGTCCAGAATATAGGCATCATGACAAGAGCCTGGGAAGCTGGCATAAATACTCATTATCCTCTGCTTAGCATCAAAGACCACCTGTACATTGAGGGAGTGATAAAAATGGATATTGCAATAGACAAAAGACATCCTTCTAGGTGGCCTCAGCGCAATATGAGTGAAATATATGGCTCCCAGTACAGTTGGAAACCCTGAGAGCTCATAGAATGCCAGTTTCAGCTCTCGTCACTTTGCGTCCTGGTGGGGAAAACAGACATGTTTGCTCATGATTTTATACAAAGCACTTAACACTTGAGATAAGTGTCTGGAAAATTTTGGCTGTGAAATGCCAAGCACCAGGCCAGACACTGACTGAAAGGAGCCAGTGGCCAGAAAGTGAATGGCACACATTAATTTTTGCAGCCCAGACACAGGATGACACCGGGTAGTATCAGGCTCCAAATACCCTCTCACCTGTTCATAAAGGCTCAGGAGGCTGTTGCAGTTTAGTCTAAACATTTTCACAACCTCCTGATCTAACAGGGAGGCCAGGTCCAACCGCACATGGAATGTATGTACGTTCCTGAGAATCATACGCTGGGGTTGGACCTGGGGCTGGTGATGGTCAGTGTCCTCCTGTCGTCAGCCACTGGGGGCTGAGGACTTGCTCCCTCCATAAACCCACAGGAGAACAAAACCCCCATAGTCTCCACCAAAACTCACAGTACATATACCGTATTTGCCAGCGTATAAGATGACTGGGCGTATAAGACGACCCCCCAACATTTCCACTCAAAATATAGAATTTGTTCCCTTTGTAATTTAAGAGCATAGGAAAACACATGGAGAGACACAGCAGTGTTACTACCAGGACTGAGGAGTGTTACTATGGAGAGACACTTTGTGACATTACCAGGACTGAGGAGTGTTACTATGGAGAGACAGTGTGTGATAATACCAGGGAGAGAGACAGTGTGTGATAATACCATGTGGGAGATCTCCCGGACTCCCGGGAAGGCACTCTGATCTCCCGGGACAAAATCAGCGGTATAGACAGGGGAGGGGATTTGTGTGTCAGCAAGTGTCTGCATGTTAAGTTCAGGGGGGTGTCCTAAGTTGTTCACAATGTGCTGCCCCGCCCCCTCCCCGCGCACACACATCAAGACATTCTCCCTGATGACCTGCCAGATTTCCTCCACGAGTCGTTTGCTCTTAGTGCAGGCAGGGCCGAGCATGCTGGTAAACGTTCCTTATCAGTGGGCAGAGAGACTCCTTAGTGTATAGCAGCATTCTCATGAATAGCAGATCATCCACCTAGACCCCCAATGCATCCTGCAATCTTTATATCCTCTGCTCTCAGATCTTTATTTTAGTTGTGTATGCTGTCAGTGCTAGAAGCTGCTCCTGACTCTGGGCAGAGCTCTGACAGCCACTTCAGCAGCCCAATGCACTGTTTAGTTAACATGTCATGCCATTATTTATTGGCCCCATTGTTTTCACTATTCTTAGATACTGGTGAGTTTATCAGCACCTCCAAACGTTGTGTTTACTTTGCTCTGTGTGGCCATTTTAGCCACTTGAATTTCCCATTGTATCTCTCATTCAACTTAGTAATTGGATCACTAGTGTTTGCCCTGTCCTTATATTGCCAGCAACAGTTCTGTTAGCCTGTCATTCCACATTATATATTGCCTCCTCTTTACCCAGTCCTTATATTGCAAGTCAGAATTCTGACCTTCAGGCACAGGGGTCTCTGTTAACCCTTTCAACACCTGGCTGCTCATTTAACTTTTCATGTCATTAGCATCTGGTTTCTTAGGAGCAGATTCAGCTCTTTCATTAGTTGCAATTAGTATTAGCGTTGAGAGATGATGTTTCCAGCCCAAGTGTAATAACAATGTAACAGTAACGCTGGTCAGTATCTGTGTGCAACATGCAACAATAAAGCATCCCCCCTGAATGCACACACTGACATTCATTTTACCCCCTGCAATTCATCATGGTTTTACCCATACTAGAGTAAATCATTACTAAATGAATCTGGTCGTTAGTATATTGCCCTTATATTACTAGCAACTGGTTTGACTTGAAAGCTTCACAGTCAAACCAGAGCATTGTGCGTCCATGACAACCAGCTGATAAAAGTAAAAAGCCACTGGGCCCGCCGCTTTGCGCTGCTGGGCCCGTCCCTTTGCGCTGCTGGGTCCCCCCCTTGGCTTTTTACTTTTCTCCCTGAAATGATTTTTCAAAAGTAGGCAACCCTGGATAATACCAGGGAGAGAGAGTGTGTGAGAGACCTACATACCTCAAACGTGCTTGTGCTGAGTTCTGTTGAATGAAGGGTTACAGATCTCTGCTGTGCTGGAGGAGGAGGAGGGAGGGGGATGTGTACACAGAGCTGCCTTTCTCCTGCACATGATGAACCCCGGGCTGAAGAGGGTCTGGGGAATATCTGTGAGAGGGTCCTGGGGAAGACGACTCCCCCACTTAGAGGCATGTTTTTTTGTGCCGAAAAGTCTACTTATACGCCTGCAAATACGGTACTGCATCCCACACAGGCACAGACATGAACAGCTGTCCAGCTGTCAGATCAGAGCAAATCCCAAACAGAGGCTGATACTTTCAACAACAAACAGGACAATGTGGATGCCAGATCAGATAGAGTGTGTGCCCATGGACAGGGGTGTAGGGAGGGCAGTGCCAGTGGAGCACAGGCTCTGGGCGTCAATGATTTCAAGGGGCGCCGAGGCTCACCTTTTCAGGTTGGTGCTGAGCCCAATAGAATCACATGGCAGGGAGAGCAGACAGACCTAGCTCTCCCTGCATCGCTAAGCAAAGATCTCTCATAGTGTCCATTTTCCTGGAGACCAATAGCGTCTTTAGTCAATGGAAGTCTCTGCCAAAATGGCTCCTGCAGGTGCAGTCAAAACCGCAATTCTTAGACTGCACTTAGGGCTTGGTGTATGAGGCTGAAAGATAAAGACAGAGTCCTGGAGCTGCTGAGGATAGACGTAGTAGAGTGTGTACAGTATGTAGACAAGTGTGTTTATATGTATACAGTACAGTATCTGCATTCACAGCAGCAGTGCTATGCTTATATGTTACATATGTTACATATATGCATCTTGTCCTGTGCTTTGTATTACCTTCCTACCATGTACTAATGCACTTTTTGTTATATTTATGTAAAGATCTAAAATAAGACCCCACAGTCTGTCCCCTCTAAAATGAAACATATACTGCCCTACTTTAGTCTTTATCACTGACTTTTGTATTTTGCATTTTTTTATTAATCATTAATACTGTCTATTATGGGCAGCACGGATGGCTCAACGGTTAGCGTTCCTGCTTCACAGCTCTGAGGTTGTAAGTTCGATTCCCGGACAGAACCTTATCTGTGTGGAGTTTGTATGTTCTCCCCGTGACTGCGTGGGTTTCCTCCGGGTACTCCGGTTTCCTCCCACATCCCAAAAACATACCGACAGGTTAATTGGCAGCTGACTAAAATTGTCCCTAGTGTATGTGTAATTACCCCTATGTATGCTTTACCATTGTTCAATTCACAATGTGAACACAAAATGAAATTTATATAAACATTTTAAAAAAATTAAAATTAAATGGCGAGGTGGTTAAGGGTTTGGAGGATTTGTAGGGTTTTGTAATGGGGAAGGGTATTGGGTTTGGAAAGGTTGTTGAAATGGGAGAGGGTATTGGGTTTGGAAAGGTTGTTGGATTGGGGAGGGTATGGATGTTGGTAAGGGTCATGACGTTGGGGCTATTATGCCAATATTGTGATCCAGACTTTGCAAAAGATGATCCATGTTTAGTAAGGTTTCCCGTTTTAGGAGCATCCCGTCAAAAATTGACTGTTGGGTTGGTTCAGGAGTCGCCGTTGACAGTGGTGATGGCGAACCTGGAGGAGCTGAAGGAGTTTTGTGTTCCTCAGGATTTGGACCCAAGACAGGACTTTGTGGAACTGGTTGAAAAATCAATGACAAATGTAAGAGTAAAGGTCATTATGATGGAGTAAACACACTTGACAAGAAAGTTGCATAGTGTTTATAATGTAAAGTATTTTTTGTGACATCAATCATTTTTCATTATACAATAAATTACTCTGAACAGTTCAATGATCTTCAAACGTTTTGCATCTTGCGTAACACACATACCAGTCTCATGAGGAGGTGTATCACGTAGAGGTGAAACATGAGCCACCTCCAAAACCCCCACAACTACAACCTCCTCATTAGTAAAGCAGGCCTCCAAATTTCTGAGGATGAGTGTGGTTGGCACAGGCACGTTGGGATGATCCCATCTATGCCTGTAAATATCCAGTAATTTATGCTTCAGCTGCCTTTTAAATTCTTGTCACCTATGATGTGTTGGTTCAAAAAAAGGACATTATGAAACAGAACATGTCACTCCAACCAAAGCATGCATTTCACAGTTTGATTTAACACATATCTTTTTTTAAAAATAAACATTTTTAATTACTGATTTTTCTTTAAAGAATAGTACACAACAACATTATTGAAAAACACATGTCTAAGTGTAAAATACCAAACTTTTGTTATATTACAGAGAGCTAGGGCAAACTGCTCCTTATTGCCGCAACGCGGGATAGCACAGGGCTTGTCGCCACATTAGGCACACTCTGCACCAACACTTGCGAACCCAACAAACCCATACCTCCCAACTGTCCCTCTTTCAGTAACGCTTTTGGGGGACTGTCCCGCTGTCCCTCCCGCCTACCAATTTGTCCCGCTAAAGCTTTTTTATATGATGCCGCGAGTAGTGAGGGGCTTGGGCGGGAATGGGCAGAGTCAGGGTGTGCCGAGGTAGAGTCAGGCGGCAGGGCTTATGTGTCCCGCGGCCAGGACTGTATAAGTTGGGAGGCATGCGAACCATTAGCCAAGTAATGCATCAGTGGTCGGATTTGTACTGGTGATAACCAGAGCTACTACCATAAATTCGCAGGAGCAACCAGAGAAGTTTCTCATGATTTAAAATACATAAATATGTGTGCTTACATGTGTTTTTTCACAAATTCATCAGACATTTAAATTGCAATAACGACACTGACACAATGAAGACACGTAGTCATATATTGCGATTTAAAAAGGGGGCACAGTTTATTGATTGAACCGAATTAGGCCGAATTGAATTCACTGATAATCTTGTGGCTATGTAGCCACTGTAAGCCAGGGTGGCGCCTGAGCAGTGAGGGACCAAAGCTTATCTAAACTACACTTACCAGAAACCATTTAACTAACTAAAGGCGCCCATTGGTGGTACCCAGTAACATTTCAACTAAACACATATAATAGGGTCACCGCCAACCAAGTGGCGCCCAAACAGTTGGGGCAAGCCGCGGGGACTAACTCCCAATACCTGGCCTAAGGAACCATAACTCAGTAATTGTACCACCATAACTCTGGAAAACCGGATTTGCGCCAACTTTTTACCGGGTCCCCCACTGCTACCGCCACAGCGCCGGGAAGGGGACCTCCTGCCCCTACCCGCGCCCGCCACCCTCTTGCAGACAGACTGCTCCCAGCAAATCCGCCAGGAAAATATCCATACCTAATTCTGACAGGTGAACCCCATCCGGCCTATACAAGTGGGGCTTATCATAAGAATGCGCAATAAATGAGCCCCCCAACATGACCAGAAAGCGGGACATCGCATCATTTATTTTTTTGTGGGACCTTTCAATCTTTTTGATGCAGCGCGCGCCCAGCCACACCCTTCTAGACACTATGGGGGGAATTCACTAACTGACGATTTCTGCTGAGATTTCATATCGTCAGCATTCGTCAGTGATCTGAAATCATCAGTGACTGGTGATGTATAGTATTCAGTAAGTGACGATTTCTATTGACGATATGAATTCTCTGACGAATGCTGACGATATNCACTGACGAAAATACAGCTATTCGTCAGGCGATATTGCACTAAACTGACGTATACACTGACGAATTGCACTGACGAATTGATGAAAATCGCCATGTCCAATTCACATATAGAAATCACCCATGACGAATTAGAAGCCTTGGTACTGGTAATCATTGTTAATCAACAGCCAATTAGGGCACATATTATTTATGTGTCAATCACTATATAAACTTGTGCCTNGGNNNTTTCCTCAGANGTGTTTGGAGCTTGGTGAGGTAGGGAGAGTGGTTTGTGGTTGGATTAGAGAG
>JABWIB010011254.1:6343-18825 GCA_016617825.1 Platyplectrum ornatum | reverse complement strand
TTGCCAATAAGTAAATGTAAAATATGAACATATATTTATATTTGCCAATAAGTAAATGTAAAATATGAACATATATTTATATTTGCCAATAAGTACATGTAAAATATGAACATCTATTTTTATTTTTCAGTGAAGCCATGTGTTTTTTCATACAATGTGCATGATAATGTATATTTGCTGCATTGCTCCCTGTTAACAAACACAGCTTAAAACTTAAGAGTGGTTGCATATGACATGTTTCTAAGTAACTTTATAATTATGTCAATTGTCATCTTGTATATATTGTTATATTATAAAAAGTGTTTTTAGCATAAACCAGAATTTTTTATTTGTAAACAGAAACCCTAAATGCTATACATAATACATTGGAAATTACTGTCTGGTTTATGCTTAATGTTTAGAAGAATACATTTTTGTGAGACAGTGTCATTTTAATATTTCATTTTTAGTCATTTAGTTTTTAAGTTAATTAGGAATGTTGGTTCCTTATGGAAATGCACACAGGGAATGCTGGAGGGGGAACATTGTTTGTATTTTCTTTAGGAATTTTAAGCAGTTTTCTAAACACATAAAATAGGATCCTACATAATTAAGGTACACATATAACCTGTTTTTGCAGTTAGACACCTTGTGATGATCTACACAATGGACAGTATCCAGACCCCCATGTGAATCATGTGCTGTCTGTGCTTACGAATGGGGAAATTGATCTCCCTCTCCCACCACTACCTCAAACTGAGTTTTGGACACTAAAACATTTAAACTTTACCTTAAATTAACTTTCACACTCTGTAAGAAAGCAGCCCCATATAGACACCATTACCACCGCCCCCTCGCCACAATTTGCATGACTAATCCCTTATGCTGGCCATACATGTGTAAGATCAACCGTTCAGATGCATCGCATGTGCTGGTGGAAGTGGGAATATCCTGGAATGTTTTATATGCTGTTTCTGTGTTATGGGGGTATAATTAATAGGCAAGAACATGTCCAGATAAATGCCTTTAGAAGATAATCTGGTACATGACAAAACAATAGATATAAGATACTTTCTCTGAAATATAGTGCTACAGCTCTTTGAATTACAGACATCCCTTTTCTCTGCCTGGGGTTATATGTGACTTAAATTATCATTTAAACACAAGGAATATCCTGTGATTTTATATCTTTATTTGGTAAATATATTATTTTTCTGCTTATTATTGTTAATATCCAGAAACTAAAAATTAAAATAGTAGCAATAATAACAAATGACATAAATTCATTGGAAATGTGTGTGTCCTATCCACAGCTGCATCTGTCAGTAATAATGAAAATAAGAAGCTTTTGAAACATTTAAAGGCATATGTATAGGCATATATATATACTGAGGTATAATATTTCATAAAATGAATGTAAATTGAGGATTTGGTTTAGAGCAATGCAACTCTTTAGGGAGGCATTGTATACTAAAATCTCTTATGAAATTTTTATTTTTTATTAACTACCCTGGTAGTAGAAGACTGAATTACCGTAGTCAGTGTGAATAGGGTGCTAATGTATTCCACATACAAGTATTTAACCCTACCTTGAGTACCAGTACATGTCCTATGCATACATTGAATTAGATATGTATAACAAATTGTCAGCCAGCCAATACAGTTTAATTTACCCCCCTGTCCTTCAGCTTACTGCAACCCCTCCCCCAATAATCACACAATTAAAATAACTACATGCAACTTTCCTACTGATTAATCCCAGACATTAAAAGTTATCATGCTTCATGTGATGAATACTATTTATAACCATAATGTATTCCTTTTTAACAACATATTCACTACAGACGATTAACTGTTTTACTTTTGTATTTTACAGGCAACATGAGTGCTGTAGAGGACTACCGCTCTCTCGTCCAGGGTCTTTCTAGTGTGGATTTCTCTGGAACCAGTATACCTTGTACATTACTCCTGGCTGGTGATAAGGCATTCCCGGTGGTTGTGAGTACTGATAAGAATGTCCTCATTGCCGCTTCTAAGTATGGGAAGGGCCGCATAGTAGTCATGGCTCATGAAACATATTTAAACCACTCACAATTGACAACTTTCCTAAAGAATGCCATATCCTGGCTGAAACCGTCCTCAGATGCAGTCATTGGTGTTGACAGCAGCCTAAGCCTCTTGATGGAGACTCTGTCTACCTCTGGACACAGTGTTCAGAAGGTCACTGATCTGAATAAAGGTCTAGGAGTGTTTTGTACGACTGGTTATGATGACAGTCAGGCACAGGACATTGTCTCCTTTTTACAAGAGGGTGGAGGCCTGCTTATTGGTGCTCAAGCCTGGAATTGGTCTTCTAAACACAAGAATGAAAATGTTTTGCGCAGTTTTCCTGGAAACAAAATAACATCTGTTGCTGGCATTTATTTTACCGGCAATTATGGAGAAAGGGGAAATTTTAATGTTGATGATAACATTCCATCCTGCACATACTACCACGAGTAAGTAAATACAGTGTACAGTGTTCATTACTACAATGTAAATAATGTTTTCACAGTTTTTGTACAGTGCCTACAGAAAATAATCATGCCTTGTAAAAACCTTGTCACATTATGCCCTGGAAAGGCCCTTTAACATAAAAGCAGACATGTTTTACAAATACCATAACAAAAATCTTGTCCGCAGCCTATATGCAAAATAAAGTGTGCATGCATACTCTATGGCCTAAATTTACTAAACAGGGAGATTGCAGGNAGATTGAAAAGAGGAGATGTTGCCCATAGCAACCAATCAGATTCAAGCTCTCAGTTTAATTTTCACTACTGGAGAATGTAAACTGGTTGCTATGGGCAATCTCCCTGTTTAGTAAATTTAGGCCTTTATGTGTACTATAGATGTGGCTCTGTGTTAGGCCTATTTGTGTACAGTGGGCTGGAGGGTTCATGGGTGTAGTATACACGGAAAGGGAGTGTGATGGAACAATACAGTAATGACTGGTTTTAGCCCTTACATACTATCCAGACCCCTGTACCGTCCTTGCTTAAATTATTTAAGGTAAGGTACCTTGTGCAGGTTCCCCTATATATAAAGGGAGAACACTAGAGGAATCTACAAAATGCTGGTCAACAGAAATCCAACAGAAAATCTGTGGATGGACGTAATCAAGGCAGTCCATCACAACTCACATGATCTGAACTTTACTGCAAAGAAATATTATCCAAAAAGAATAATGACTGGAATTGTTGCAAAAGGTGGCTGTAAAAATTAGTACATGAGGAAACAGAATGCTTTGTTTTTTTTTACACTATTTACTTATCTTACTTATCTTTAATTGCTTTTACTTTGCTTTTACTCTGTTAGTTAAAAGTTTTAAGGTGAAGTTTAGTTTTCAGGGAGTAATATGTAATAATTTTGACATGGTTTGTTTATTTTTTCTTAAAGCATTTTTAAGACACTGGGCTATATCTCCATCTTTGAATTTTATAAAATTGGAATCCTTGGAAAAAGAATCAGATAGATTGCATGTGCAGAGGTGCAATATCCAGACATCTATGTTAGAGGCATATGTGAAAATGTTTCTCGTCGCAGTAACCATTCTCTACTCCAGAATCTTCTTCTGCGCCTTGGCTTTTTCACATTCTGCATTTGCTGGTGATATGTTAGCAGAAGTACTCCTGCTAGAGCATGTCTTCGCCTTATTTTAGTCAATATAGGAATAGGAAAAGGGTATTATTCGTATGAAACTTCGTTGTAAAATACTTTTATCCGATCGTTCTTAGCGAAACATGACCGTAACATCTTATATGTTTGCAGTTTTTACGATGTTTCTATGCCCTATATTGCAGTCAGAAACTATATATTTTTTTTTATTATACATATACAGTTCTAATAATATACTTCTGATTCTGTATGGGTTTTACATAAAGGTACAAACACGAATCTTCATATTGATTATTTTTGGTATTACTTACCAGCTATATACGAAGGTTGCGACTATGTGATATTGTGCTGTAATGCTGTTGCCTTTCACCACGAGCACACAGCAGGAAATGACACAGGCAACATTTAATATCCTGGTTCAGAGATGTTTTTTTTTTAAAACAGCTTTATTACTCTTTTACCATTAAACAACGGCCGTTTTCCACCGATCATAGCTTCATGTATTTTCTCAAACGATCCTTCATGAACGATGCCGGTGTGACGACACATCGTTGGGCGGGCCTTACAATGAACGATTTTACACCGAAATCGTACCGTCTATGATGTTGTCTACGATGCCGCTTGCTGTCCATACGATTCCCACTCAGATCGTACGTTTTCTTTTTTTTTTNTCGTATCGTACGATGTATCGTTCCGTGTATGCCCAGCATTAGCAATTTATTACTCGCAAAGGACCGAATTCAACAATTCAGAGTTCAGCTCACCAAACCCTACAATTGCTTCTTATATGTGTGCTAGCCCACATTATGGTGATTGCTTTATGCATGGGGAAGACCACTTCCCCCTTTCACAGAGATAACACTGCCTTTTGCACCATCCCTTCCTGGATAGTAAGCCAGTCCTTACTGTACAATCTACCTCTCCACATCCGGAACTACTATCAGTGCACACACACCTTTCCAGTCCTGCTGCCATATGCATGCCATTTACAGAGGTCTTGTTCCTAGGATATGTAGATATGTAAATGTAGTAGATAGCGTGCCACCTTGCTCTACAATACACATTTCAACAACACATACCTGCCCACAAAGCTTTTATTACAGGTCTGGGGGCTGATCCAGAGTTTTGGAATAAGGATATAACAGGTGCAAGTGAAGACCTGGGCAGAACCAATCATTAAGCTGCAGGGACAACAAGTACAAACCTGTAGAATTAGACTGAAAAAGTAAAAATTCAGAGCAAACATGAAGCTCTGCAGTTTGTGTTTCTTTGTGCAAAAGGAAAATGTTTTTGCAGGGTGAGTGCGCTAATAGGGGAATGTATATAAATATTTCAGCAAGGGCATGCTAAACATCCTCTGGCCTATCCATTCCCATCTTAAGATAGGGTCCTAGGAGTGCAAGGAGATTTACATTAATTCACATTGTGGAAATACGCAGAAAAGCTGCCAGAGATACACATGGAAATGTTGGATTAAATGTTAAAGTCTGGATCTAGAAGTTAAGGTACAGATTTAATGTGTGTGATTATGTTCTTTTCTAGTGTGGACTTCTCAGAAGACTTAACGTTTCTTCTGCAAGGCATTACCGACCTGGACATCAGTGGGCACAGTTCTGCCTCAGAACTTCTGCTGCATGGACCACTGACATTTCCAATTGGACTGACAGATAAATCGAAATGCTTTATTGGTGCTGCATATTATGGCAGAGGGCGTGTTGTTGTGGAGACACATGAAAAATACCCAACCAAACCTGAGCTTAAGGCCTTCACTTTAAATGCTATTTCATGGCTAGACATGGGTAGAAATGGGAAGATTGGAGTTAATGAAGAAATGGAAGATCTCTTACAGTTTTTGCAGAATGAGGGATTACCTTGTGTAGCATCAAACATTAGTCCTGGACTCAGTGTATATTGCTGCATGTCCTACAGTGATGCGGAAGCAGAAGAAATTCAGAAGTTTGTGGCAGAGGGTGGAGGCCTACTTATTGCTGGCCAGTGCTGGTACTGGTCCTATTCTAACCCTGAAGTTCTTTCTCAATACCCAGGCAATAAAATTATCAACCAGTTTGGTCTTAGTATTCTGGGGAATACAGTTGAAAGAAAATGTTATAAGGCTCTAAATCCTAAGGAAGCTTCTGAAACATACCACTGCCCTAGAGCAATCTGTCAACTTCTATGTGAACTGAAGAAAAAAGCTGAGCTAAAACCTCCACTTACTTCTTGGCTAAAAAACCTCAGAGAGGACATCTTGCATTTTATGAAGCTGCCAGCCAGCCCGATTATTTCAGTTGTACAACAAGAGCTAGTCCAACTAGTGAATGAATGCAATCTTTGCAGTATTAAAGAACAGTGTCCAGTGAAATGCTCCTCGGTGGAGGCTTTTCTTTTGTGTCTGGCCCAAGAAGTCAGCTGTCTTGATATTCTGGATAACTCAACATTGCCTAGTGATGATTTGGATATAGAGCCTTTCCAAATACAGATTGATGGAACAAATCCCGGTATAGTATATTTGTTAAATATATCTATACTTTATTCCATAAAATGTTCATGTTGAAAGGCAATTTTATGTTTGCAAATGGCATTAGAGTTGAGAGGTGCTGTTTCCTGGCCAAAGTTAAAATAACAGTTTGAATGTAAAACTGGTCAGTATCTGTGTGCAATAAGCAAAAGCAAAATATGCCTGCATTTAATGAATAACTTAAATAACTGTTTTACCTAGATCTTCACATTTTCCTCTTGTATTCAAACTCGTTCCTGCAAGTTTTCCTTTATTATCAGTCACATTATGACAGTAATATTCTGCCCTAGGTGACGAAGCATGGAGAAGTACTGGAATCTATCTTCCTGCTGGAAAAAAAGCAACACTTGTGTTCCCAGCCTCATGTGTGGGGAAAGGTCTTCAGGTAATATTTAGAAACATTCATGTTCCTATCTTCCATAAAGTTTGAGGAAAGCTATTTCTCTGTCTTTCTATTTCTCTAAAGTTTGTGGAAAACTATGTCTCTGTCTGATTTGATTATTAATGTCATAGGCTTTTCTTCATAGTCATCAATTACTATTACGTTTTTCTCTTTGAGAAATGGTCCATATTACAGTTCAAGTCTCTCTCTCTCTCTCTCTCTTTCTCTCTCATTTACTAAACATGGACATTGCAAGGAGATTGAAAAGTGGGGATGTTGCCCATAGCAACCAATCAGATTCAAGCTCTCAGTTTTTGAGTTTTCAATCTTGTAAATGTAGGCCCCAGAGTTAATAAAATGTCTTACAAATGAAAGCAATAGTATAAGTAATTGAAGGTACAATGTGCTCCGATTGCAGTTGTACTAGTAGTTTAGAGGACTGTAAATGGAAGCACTTTGATGGAAATNTGGTAGGTTGGAGATCTAAATCCTCAGTGTGGTATAACAGTTTTACTACATTGCCAAAAATATGCTTTTAATGCTTTATCTGCAACACTTCTATCGGTCACAAGCAAAGAAAAGAATCTAATGCCAACACATAAAAAAAACAAATCTGAGATATATCTTGATAGTGATAGGGACTGGGTGTCAGTTTCTAACAATACTGCACCTAGGTCTATGTTTGTGACTAAGGGGTATATTTACTAAGCAGGGAATTTGCTGGGGAATTGAAAAGTGGGGAAGTTGCCCATAGCAACCAATCAGATTCGAGCTTACATTCTCCAGTATGTAAAATGAAACTGAGAGCTCGAATCTGATTGGTTGCTATGGGCAACTTACCCACTTTTCAATTCCCCAGGAAATTCCCTGCTTAGTAAATATACCCCTTAGTCCCACTGACTGATGATTTTGCACATGTTTTATATATTTTATAGGGACTGTTTTGCCCCAGTCAGAGCAGTTTTTATATTATGATTGTCTTCATATTTTGCTCAGGTTCAGATTGGCTGTCACTCAGATAACCTGAGCGCAGCTGAAGATTTCTATCGTCCTCCAGTGGTTGTTCGGAGAAAGGAAGTTCTTGTTGAGAAGGTTGTAATATCCTCAATCTGGGGAGGACTTATTTATATTATTGTCAAAGGAAAAAGCCAATTGGGTGAAGTTCAAGTTACTGTCTATGGAGGAGAGGCAGCTCCAACCTTTATAAACGGTAAACATATGACTCTATCTTACCTATTTGTTGGATCCTTATAAGTTTCCAAACTAGTGCAACATGCATCCATAAAAGTTCAAGATATTGAAGTTCCCGATATTTTCATCTCCAGATTACAGTCTTGCATTGTAAAATATTTAAAGTTTTTCCACATTTATATTATAAATATTTTTTATGTATANATTTTTTAATATATTGTTTTTCGATACAATTTTGATATATAGAGATATCTTAAGTATATGTTTTATATAATAAACTAACATTTAAATATCGGTCAGAGATTTTTATATATATTATTATATTGACACACTACAAATAGCGGCAAGCGCAGGGAATACGTTTTTCTTTTTCTTCTATTTGCATTGTAAAATAATTGCATGTACTGATTGTGTGATGTTTTCCTTAGGTCAAACCGATCTTTCATCTTGGTTGAATACAATTCGTCATTATCCAGCACCTTGGGCTGAGTTGATAACAGAAAATATTATCTTGACTGTCCCCTCTGATGTAATCCGCACATTAGAAGACCCAGAAGCTTTGATGTGTCAGTGGGATAAAAACATGTTGTCAATAGCTGAACTTGCAGTGATTCCTAAAAAATTTCTGCGTCCAGAACGAATTGTGGCAGATGTCCAGATCTCAGCTGGTAAGAGACAATAGGAGTATTTAAAAAAATAAAATAAAAAATTTGATGATTGCTAACAGTAAATATGTTAACTGCTTAGTATACTGCATAAAAACATGTATATTCAGACCCATATTTTGTTTATACTGTGTGCATACAGATTAGTGAATATTCACAAAATATAGTAATATAAATTCAAAAGTAGCAATAACCAAAAAGCAAAAGTATTGTTTTTTAAAATGCTGTTTAGTTGTCTATAGAGCTAACAGCATTAGATTTTATTATAAGGAGATGCTGAAGCCTTGAAGGGGGTATCATCGGTCACCGACATGATACAGCCACTGGCAGGTTTAAACCAGGTTTGGTTCACACAGGGAGTTGTACCCACAAAAAACTGTGGTGGGTTTGCTTTCATGGGCACCAGGCTCATCAGGGTATGTGTCTAATATTATTCACATAATTATTTAATTTGTATGGTTTATCTACATTCTTGCAGGTTGGATGCATGCTGGATACCCCATAATGATTCACCTAAAATCTGCAAAACCTATAACAAACCTTGAGACTATTAAGACAGAAGGAATTTGGGGGCCCATACATGAACTTGGACACAATCAGCAACAGTATGTTTGGGAATTTCCACCTCACACTACAGAAGCCACATGCAACCTGTGGTCTGTATACGTGCATGAAACAGAGCTTGGGATCCCAAGGGATCAAGCTCATTCAACGTTGTTGCCTGAGCAAAGGGAAGCTTGCATTAAGAAATATTTACAAAATGGCGCTAAACTGGAAGACTGGACAGTATGGACTGCTCTTGAGACTTATCTTCAGGTATAATAGAATTACACATTTTCCAAATCATGACCCATTATGTATTATCAGTAATTATGTTACACCTACTCTAGAATAAGCATTACTGTATCTATAACTATCCTCCATTAAATCTGTTTCATAAATGAAAGTTTAACATATCCTCACCTTTTAATCATTAATCATTTTCCCTGCATGCAACATTAATCCCCTTTTACATGATCACTTTAGCATTATCACTCAAACATATTGCCCACATTACAAATTACACTCTTACAGTCATGTCACATATTATACTCCCAGTTACACCACTTTCATCACATAACATACCAAATGCACCTTAATAGAATGCAAACTATATAGAACTGACTTCCATAATATACACATTGCACCATAAAGATTGTCATGTATTATTATTATCATTTTTTATTAATAACGTTTATTTATAAGAAGCCATATGGTTTCTATAGCACTGTACAATTGGGAGAAACAATATAATTGGTAACAAGAAAACAAGCATAGCCATGAATGCAAAGTGATTACATAGAGTGGTTACATAGGGCCAGATTCAAATATTTAGGCACTAATGACTCAGTCAAGAGTGGACGAAACCATGTTGAATTGCAGGGGTATTAAATTTCATTAGTTGCATACAGTATTAGAGTCGAAAGAAGATGTTTTAAGCCCAAGTCTTAAACAGTGTAACAGTAACACTGGTCAGTATCTGTGAGCAAAATGCAAAAATAAAGCATTCTCCCTGCATGCAAACAATAATATTAATTTTACCTCCCCTGCAATTCAACACGGTTTTACCCACTCTTGACTAATTCATGAGTGCCTAAAGATCTGAATCTGGCCCATAGTGATTACATAGAGGTGGGAAATAATGTGAACATGGAAAGCAAAAGTAGAGAAGGCCAGCTAGTTGAAGAACAACGTAGTTGATTAAGAAGTGTTAAGTGTTAAGCACTCTTAACATAGAGTTTAATAGACAGATCTTCATATACCATATTCTGAAAACGTACCTTTGAGTGTTGTCAATCATTAACACAGGAGAGTTGTGACTTGGGGGAAATTTTTATAATTATTTCTGAGGGTTGCCATAAATATAAATTGTACATTTAGTGGGGTCACCAGTTACATTGTTCTCCTAACAGCTCAGTCTGAATATGTAAAATGCCTCTGTAACATATGTATATGTAACGTGATATTACTGTGTTTCTAGCTACAAGAGGGCTTTGGCTGGGATCCCTTCAAACGCCTTTTCGCTGAGTACCAAACTATGTCAAATGTCAGCGATAAAAAGGAGGATAAGATGAATCTCTGGGCAGAGAAGTTCTCTGAGGCTGTGAACAAGAACCTGACTCCATTCTTCCAGGCCTGGGGTTGGCCCATTGAGGAAACAACCAGCAGGAAGTTATCCACACTGCCAGCATGGGAGGAGGATCCCATGAAGAAATATGCTAAACCACAATAACAAAACAGATATATACGTCTGCCTTATCACATACCTTTAAATAATGCTTCTATTCAATACCACAATTAAACCATGTACATAATTTTATCCTTCTATTATTCTCTTTTTTACACTCAATGCCTCATTTTAAAGCTAGTGTATTATTGTAAAGCTGTCCGATGAATACATTGGTAGTTGCTCTATGCATTAAAAGCTATTTTAGACCTAAAAATAAAATTGACAACTTTCGTTGCATAATATAAATAATGGTTCTATACTTGACATCCAGAGGAAATCATCCTTAATCAGGGACTGAAACTGCCTCTATTAGTTATATTGTGTATAAAATAAAATTAGTGCTCTGAGATATATGTATCATTTAGGGTCAAATCCAGACGCATGCAGTGTATGTATATCANCAAAAAACAGGCACTTACTCATCAGAATGCTGGTCGAATTTATCTGTGTTTATATTATCAGCTTTCTATACATGGGGTGAGACTTCCCTGCATGTGTATGGCAAGGTGGGGAGTCATTTAAATTGGGCAGTGAAGGCTATTCTGAGTGCTATTCTGAGGGTAGTCCATACGTCACCCTTCCATATGGGGCTGCGTGCAGAGAACATGGTGTAACAAGCTTCCACACCTTTTTTTTTTCAAAATGTATATGCAGGGCCCCATCAGAATTCGTGGTACGCACCCCGAGAGCTCACTTAGATTTAAGTTCTGGCATGCAGCGGCAAACGAAACCGCCAGGCCCTGCTATAATGGAATATAATGGAAATATATATATATGTATATAATGGAAAAAACTATGATAGTACACAAATTGAATCCCTTCTCCCACACAAACTTATCAAGTGACATCAATACTTGTGTAGAGTCTTGTAGAAAGGACTTTAATTTAGGGAAGTACCCCTTAATATGGGCATCCACATACTCAGAGATTCGTGATGTCACCGAGTCTACGCCCGATACTATTGGGTGGCTTTGGTGTAATAGGGATAGCTTCCAATAAGGAATTAACCCTTAACAAAACAAAATAAAGAAATGGCATAGTAAATGACATAATGAAAAAATAATAACACAACGTATCACAGAAGAACACATNTTTAACTATAATCAGTTTTGATCATCATATTCAAATAATTACATAATAATTTAATCAGATTCTGACAGATTCTGATTTTGAAAATCATAAGTTCATTGAATTCTAAAAGTCAGTGTTACGGATGCAAACCCATCAACCACTACAATAGAACNAATAAATGAATCAATTGGATTACCTCTAAAGGCTCTTTCAGGATCTATATTGGGGAAAAAACATATAAAATATATAATAATACTAAATAATAATTATGAAAATAAATACAAATTAAAAAATAATTAAAGAAAGGGAACAAAATCAAAATCTTTGGTGATCATGTGTCTAATGTCAGAATCCAATAGTATTCTCTTCCCTCTATCAGTTATGATTTCTCTCACCTTAGCTTTTAAGAGAATGTTCTTGGCTCCATGTGAGTGAGCAAAATGTCGGGGTATACTGTGGTTATTTGTCTTGTTCTTAATATTTCTACGATGTTCTAAGAGCCTGGTCTTAAAAGGGTGTTTAGTCTTCCCGACATATCTCAACCCTCATGGGCAACAGATATACTACACATTGGGGTATATTTACTAAGCCGCGAGTTTGCAGTGAGATTGGAAAGTGGAGATGTTGCCCATAGCAACCAATCAGATTCGAGTTCACATTCTCCAGTGTGTAAAATGAAACTGAAAGCTTGAATCTGATTGGTTGCCATGGGCAACATCTCCACTTTCCAATCTCACTGCAAACTCGCGG